>JAQGBH010005703.1:0-13822 GCA_034698265.1 Sminthurinus aureus | reverse complement strand
GTGAGGAGTGAGGAGACTAAAAAGCTCATTACATATAAAGGCTCTGTACATTGTACAAGATACATGATTTACTAGTGTATGTGCGAAAATAACTAATAATTTGTAATGTATTCTTAAAAATCCTACTTTTTTTGTATCATTTTTCAAAGAATTTGGATAACGGTGCTAATTCACAGGAGGGGAATTTTTCGTCATCTTCAGCCTTTTCAATGAGACTGCGATCAAGAGCAAATCAGTCCCAGCAGACAAAAAACCAAACAAGTGTGAAAAAGCCTCCAGAAAAGAAAAGGAAAATTGTCAATTCATCAAATTCCGTGAAGGAATGTGAGCTTGAAACCGGTCGAAGTCCAGGTCAAGGTTCAGTGGTCAAAGAAGTTTTACTGAATGATTTGCCTCCAGAGGTAAAAGAAAATACATTTAAGCATTTCTTTCGGGTTTTAACTCGAGTGTAATAACTTAATGTACAAAATTTGAATTATGATTTTTGATTCACCATGGGGACAAATAAAAATCTGACTATACATTGTACATGATTTTCCTACATTCTGCAGATGCTGATTGAAGTCTTAAAATGTGTGGACACGAGGACTCTTTTTGCCTGTTGCCAGGTCAACCAGAAATGGAACAGCATTTCGTCGGACATCCTTCATCACAGACCTGAGGCTCAACTTTCTTTTACCTTTTGGCATGGACAATTTGTGACAAATGAACGAAGACTTGTGGGGATCAAAAGCCCGTGTGATTTCTTAAAACTCTTCAAACAATCTAAAAACTGTCCAGTTGCCAGATTTCACTTTCGGGTGGAAGTCTCATCATCATCATCATTTCCGGATTTTTGGGGCTGTAAATCCTTTAATAAATTCCTCGCTCATTTTGCTTTGCAATCATCATCATCAACATCAACATCAAAACGAGCTCCTTCCATCATCAAAATAAAATGCCTTAAATTTGACTTTTGGTTCGGAGACTACAAAGACTACACCGATTCGTTTGTAATGATTAATGAAAAGCTGAGAGATTTGCTCCTGCACAAAATTCCATATCTGCAAGAACTTGGTTTACAATTTTCGGGTCCTTACTTTTCTCATGGACAGGTTAAATTTTTTCCTGTAGCAGCAGACAACAACAAAAATAAAAATCCAGTTCCGAATTCAGTTCAATTTCAACCTCCTTATTTAAAAAGGATTTACATTAATGGTGACATGTTCCAAAGATTTCCTGAAATTTTTACACACCTTGTAAATGCTGCAGTCAATTTAAAGACAGTTAATTTTGAGGATTTTGAGGATTTTGATTACTTGAACAATTATAACTTGACATCGAAGGAATTTCACTTTTTGATTTCCATGAGAAAATCCTTTCTCGTGAAAAACAGATTCGTCAAAATCACGGATGAATTTTTCTCTGCCCGCAAACAACAACAAAAACATGAGCATGGAGATTCTCCAATTCCACTACTCAAATTTGAAAATATGGCGGTGAACATGAAGAACATTCGTCCGGATTCAGCCATTTTGATTCAAAATCTCCTTGAATCCAGTAAAGATACTCTGTTGGCATTGGAATTTGACTCACTTGGAACTTCACACCGACTTGAGCTTCCCACCTTTAGAAATCTGAGAGGATTGCAATTGGAACAAGGTCGGGGTCAAAGGCACCTTCAGATGTTCCCTGCAGGAGTCAGATCCAGGGACGTTTTTCCACTCGTCAGTGTTTTGAGTATGAGCATTTTAAATCATCTATTTTTTCACACAATTTAAATGCCCACAGACTTTGTCAACAACTTTGAACTTGAAATAAATCAAATGAATAAAAATCCGGTTGTTTTTATATTATGCTATTTTCTCACATTCCTTAGATTTCCAACAAATGGATTGCTCTGCTGCCTTTCCTCTTGAAGATTCCATTCCCATTCTCCCTCGTGTTGTAACGCTGCATTTGTCTAACAGTCAAAGTGGACGTGGATGTGGATTTGAATGCTGGAAAAAAATCATCCGCGTTCTGTCTTTGATGTGTCCAAATCTCAAACATTTGAACATTGAACCGTACCACTATCATCAAGCTTTAGAGTTTTTACCGATCGCAAAAGCAATTTGGACGCACGTGAGACAACTTGAGTCTTTGGCAATTTCCGTTGACCTGGATTTGCCAGCCAACAACTCGACTGCTCTCGACTCTGCTTTCACTGGAATTTCCCTGGAGGATTGCCAACGTCTTGCTGAGGTCATGGAGGGTAAAAACATGTTGGAAAAAGGGGGAAATGAGAGCGAAATCCCAGTGTCAGAACTGACCGTGGAGAGAGAACATTCGTTCATTTTGGACATGAAAGGTGAAAAACATTTAAACATTTAGATTGAATTGGATTGAAAAGGCTGATGAAATATCTTTACATGTTTTTTCGTATTTTATGTACTTTGTACTTTGTGTCTGTAGATCTCAAGAAATTAACTATTAATTCATATTCAAATTGGGAGAAACTGGAAAGCAAATATCTTCACCAAAAGTTGACGTGGATTATTGAAGAATTTGCCTTCAAACTCATGCCTCATCTCAAACAAGAAGAAGAAACGACGAATGACAAACAATTAATTAATCTGTGCTACTTCCTGGGTTTTGTGGACAGAAAAGATCCATGAAATTTCATCTTTTTCTACTTGCACTTTGATTAAAATTTGCTTTTCATTTTAAATATAATTATTACAGTTTACAGCTTAACCTTTTCAACATCATTTCTTTGTAAATATACTAATTTTTTTCTGACATTTCTATGGATAAAACGACCCATTTTGTACATTCCATGAGAAAAAAGTGTTACCAAAGTGCTAAAGGTTGAATTTTGTATATATACGTACTTTTAAAAATGATTCATGCTTTTAATTTTCAACCATTTACATTTTCATGCTCTGCATGGAAAAATGAACTACTTTGACTTTTTTTTCTAAAAGGATATGGGAGGCAAATAAAGGGAAATTGCACCCCCGTCCGATTTGGCCCAAATTTTGTACAGACGTACTTTTGACCATGGGGAATAATGTTTGTGAACTCACTTTAAAAGTGATTGACCCCTTTGACCTCTGGAGGTCATCAAAGTTCAGAATTTTTTGTCGGACTTTGACGCCGTTTAAAGTTTTTATTCAATATTTCAGGGGTATTTTTGCACTAAAACTCATTTTACACGTAAACCTTTGAAGTTAGACACCTGATGACTTCACAACAAATGATCAGCATAAAATTCTCTATTGATTGATACCCATTTCAGATTGGCTCACGATGTTTTAATTTTTAAGAAAAATCAAAGAAATAATCGACTTTTTGTTTTAAAATTAAAAGATCGTGAGCCAATCTGAAATGGGTATCAATCAATAGAGAATTTTATGCTGATCATTTGTTGTGAAGTCATCAATTTGAACTTTGATGACCTCCAAAGGTCAAAGGGGGCAATCACTCTTAAAGTGAGTTCACAAACATTGTTCCCCATGGTCTAAAGTACCTCTGCGCAAAATTTGGACCCGATCTGACGGGGTGGGAATTTTCCTTTATTTGCGTCCGGTATCCTTTACAAAAATGTGAAGAATGACCCACATTTAGGGTTTAAAATCGGAATTTTTAATTTTAAAGGCTGAATTTGAGTGATTTTTAAGTGTTTATTTTTTTTTGACAAAACAGGAATTTTGGCATGTATACCAGAGTGATTCTCAAGTTCCCACGCACGAAGTTATTTTGGGTTTGACAATAACGCACCGTTCAACTTTTTGAAGCAGTATTGCGGGGCATAAGTCCGCAGTGGCAAAAATCCGCACTCAAGGTTTTTGTATTTATTTCCAAAACCACTGGGTGAAAAAGATTTAAAATTTTACCCCTTTAACTTCGTTTACTTTGCCATAGAATAAAGGCATTGAGAAGTTTCAGAAACGGCTTTTAGTGTACTTAAAAATTAAAAACAAAAAAAGAATGTTTTTTTCATGTGTTTACCGTGCAAAACGAAAAACATGAGTTGGGAGAATCGACACCATATAAAAACGGTTGAGCCAAAAAATCTGAAAAAATTCACAGCAAGTCACGAAATATGACTAAACCTTGTCATATGTTTGAATTTGCTGTGACATTCCAGGTTTAAAAATGGTGACCCGGAGAAAATTAGAAAAAAGTTTAACATTATCAGGGGCAAAAATCCGCATGTTTTCAATCGCGTTTTTCTCAACGTACAGACAACCTCCAAGATTTCGGTGACAATAGGAATCATGTTCCTTTGTTTATCTGCAATCTTGTGAGGATGGAAAATCTTTAGTTTGCGAACTGACATCCTGGCGGACGAAAGTATAAAGAGACCTTTTTTCTTGCAAAAAACAAACTTCAAAGAATCACTGAAAAAAAACTGATAAACTGCAGTAGTGTCTAGTTTTTTGATACAACTGTGTCAAGCCCATTACTGTCAACTAATTTTGCCAAATATAATATTTTGCTGAATACAGAAGACAACGTCAGAAAATATTCTTGAAAACTGCGGATTTTGTCCCCACGTAATGTATTTGGACTTGACTTTTTCAGACCCCCCTCCCGCAACGAAGGGGTGAATTATAAAATCGCTGAATAGAATATTGTGGTAGCCAAAAGTGCGTAGTTTCATGCTACATTGCCAGCGTCTGCATAAAATATCTTCTCAGTTAATTGTAATTAAATCAAGTTTAAAATGCGGATTTTTGCACCGCAATCCCCTATTCATAAAGAAAATCTTGAGTATAGTTTATAGCCCAAACGCCTGAACCAATCTGAGTTGTTCCGTACTCCAAAAACTAGGGAAAAAATGGAGGATAATTTTATTATCCATGAGTTGTTCCGTACTCCAAAAACTAGGGAAAAAATGGAGGATAATTTTGTTATCCATGAGAATCCCCAACTCCATCATCTTCGACGCTTAACTTAAATTTTCCTATCCAAGCAAAGTTTGTTTTTGTTTATTGTCATTCGTGTCCAATGGTAACTATGTACACACGATTGGATTGAGAAAATTGAAGTTAAACTTTGAAGATATCGTGGAGTTTCAATAAACCGTACTTTGTACTTAAATGAGTTGCCATGTTTACAGTTTTCTTAATCTTATTGCAGTAACATGTCTCTGCAGTTTATCCGTGTCATTTAATGTTTTCAATTTTCAAATGAAATGTTAAAGTGAACAAAATTTAATTCAGATGTAAACAAAATTCTTTTTGGGGCATTTAGAGTTTTGATTTTTGTAGTAAAAATGGTGAATCTTCAGTTTTACACTTTTAATTTTCTTTATAGCTCATGTTCCTTCCCATTGTTACTTTGGATTTTGTTAACGACTCCTTCACTTGCTCACTGGCACTGGGGAAGTGCTAGTGAACGGAAAAAGGACGCTCCACAATGGGATTTTGGCTCAACCGTTTGGGAGTCTGAGGGCGCTGAAACTGGAAGTAGATCAGCTAAATTGGGCGATGAATGTTACTTTTCTGCATGGCAAAAACATTGTGAGTTTTTAACTGCTCGTCATTTTTTATAATAAATGATAAACCAGCTAACCCTTTAACATGCTATAACATAATACGGCTTTTGCTATCCTTAAAAA
The DNA here is from genome assembly GCA_034698265.1 of Sminthurinus aureus. Taxonomy (NCBI): domain Eukaryota; kingdom Metazoa; phylum Arthropoda; class Collembola; order Symphypleona; family Katiannidae; genus Sminthurinus; species Sminthurinus aureus. The sequence continues at coordinate 8,235 of JAQGBH010005703.1, read as the reverse complement.
CAAAAAGCCAGGCCGGTTCTTAAAGCAATGTCAAAGTACAACAAGGTCAAAAAGAACTTTACGTCCTTGTTTAAAAAGGCCAAAGACAAGAAAGAGACCCAGGCCAATAGTGCACATGAGTATGTATATGAAGTAGCTAAGGAATTATGGACTGCCAGGAAGAAGGCGAGTGATGAGCTGGAGAAACAGTTTGTTAGTGGGGATCTGGAAAAACCGTTGGATATCAGAGGATCGGGAGAAACTACGGCCAAACTTTTACAGCTCGTTTGTGAAGGTGGTGAATTGTTGTACTGTGCTGAGATTGGTGAAACTCAAAAGGGATCTTGTAAATGTTTTAATTTGGAGGAAGGGAAACCACTTTATGCCACAAGCGAAGGTATAGCTATATCCTAGATAGGTATATGCAGAAAAATACAATATTATGCAAATATTCAGTGCAAAAATTTAACTGTCTGCATTATTTTATTGTCGTCTGTAGTTGATGGTCATTGTATGGGCGAATTAGATTCAACTTGCAATCCAGAAGATCCTGTCTTCCCGTAAGACATTTACCATGTAATTCGCAGTTTATGGTCAATTGACTTTTTCATTCAAAATGTTTATCATCCAGAGATTCTAATGAAAATGATATGTAAACAGGAACAAATGTAACGACAAATTAGAGTGCCATGATTACACGTATGAAGAATGCCTGTTTGCGTTTAGCAAAAAATTCCACTGCGATGGCTATCCCAAGGTTCAATGTATAACATACGCAAATATTAACTATATAAATCTCAAAATTATTTATGAACAAAGTAGTTTTTCTTCTTATTTAAACTTTATTTTTTTATTATGCAGGGAAAAATAAGATTTCAAAATTTGTACTGCTCAAGATACGGACATCATCCTAAGAATTTCAATGATTTAGGATCAGCAAGTCCTCTTTTCTTGAAATATGGAGCTTCATTTGTTTTCCGATATGTCACAACATTTTTACTGTTAATTACGCAGGTCTATTCCTTTGGACCATCCGCTTTATCTGGAACTTGAAACTTTAAATTTTATTTGTATTGCAAACAAAACAATTTATGTAAAAGCTGACACACACACCGTATTTTTCGTTTCCATAACTCTTAAAGTTTGCTCTTTATTTTCGTTCTATGTTTTGACTTGATGCGAATTAAAAAAGTCTTTGTTAATGCATTCTTTAAAATTCAAAATTCCAAAACATTCTTATACTTATAAATAGTTGTGTTGTGTTAAGAATAACATTTGTCTAATAGTTGTTGAGTAATATTTAGTGTGTATAAAAGGTTACTCGGTCACGGAGATTTCAAATTTGTACGGTGAAAGGTAAAAGTATAAAGTACTTAAAATGCTGTAAATTATTATAAAACGTTAAAGTTAAAAGATATTTCATAGAAACAGGTAAGAAAATTACAAGTTGTTGTACGATATTGGAAAGATTCATATCCGATAATATTGGAAAAAATTAAAGCTCGTTCAAACCACAGGATACAAATAAATATAAGTACATAAATACTAAATACATAGTCATAGTAGTTCCATGGTATTTTATACTCTGGTGTAGTCATTGTTAAATGTTAAATAATCCAACAAAAATGGGTACGGAATATCACAAACTGTAGTAACCTGACTTATTTTCACACTTAGTTATAGTTTCAAACTTATTAATTTCTATCAACAACGTTATATTTATACTGTCATAATATTATATCAACTTTGCACTGCAAAATTAACTTAAGTATTTTACATTTTAATCACGTTAGTAAGTAGGGAGTAAGTAATCAAACATTAAGCGTAAGTTTGTATCGTATAATGTATAATGATAATATGATGAGATAAATCATAACAAACTGAAGCACACAAATCAACAATCAGGAAAAGTCTTTTTCATTTTTTAGATTCAAGACACAATAAGACTTAAGTAGAAAAACATAGGAAAAAGGACTAGAATCGTTCATAGATTGGCAAGCATTTCATTGAAATGTCTTCTCGCATCTAAATACACCATAGCTTCCAAATACGTGTGTGGCAAAACTTTTGGAGGAGGAGATTCTGATTGGGAACGAAAGGTGAAATGAAATACATCTGTGATTGACTCTTCATCCGTTTCAGGTTTTAAAACAGCGGCCACCACTGGAACATGAATATAGGTCCCATCAACATACGCCACCTGTAACACAAAATAGGGTTGGTATTAATTCTATTTTTGTTTAAATGAAATGTTTATACATGGAAAATAATTATTTTTAGAAAATGGAAAAGATTTATTCATTATAAAAAATTTAAATTATAGTGTAATTTTTTAAGAATGACGTTGAATGAAAAGGATTTTGTAGTAAAACTTACTGAAGCGCTGAATCTGACTAAACTTCCAATGTCTACTGGCTTACGAAATAAAATATCATCTACAAAGGCAATTTTCGGTTTTGCCTTAGAATAGAGATATACACTGGAGAACGCAAGTTCAAACGCTTGTCTGTACAATAAAAGTCAAAATGTATGAACTACGAATTCCGTTCAGAGCTGAAGTTGCTTCATATATTATATTTTATATTTTATATTACATATTATACATTATAATAATCACCAATACCATCATCATTTATTTTATAAATTTTAAATTATAAAAAGAAGTTTTTCTTTCATACTTACCTCATTATGAAGCCACCAAATATCTTATGGAATCTATTCCTAAATTCTGGGTGACAAAGTAAAAGTGTATTTGTTTGACAGTCACTCATACTTTTAGCATCAGGTGGAATAATTCTTTTCTTTTCATGAGCTGCATTCTCATCAAATCCAACAAATAAATTATGAATTATTTCAGTTTCTTCCACATTTGGTGGTTTCAAGGTTAAAGAGTCACCAGATGTCAATTTTCTTTTTCGACTTCTTTCAAATCCTTGCTGTATAAATGCTTCTTCTTCCTTTGATTCGGCTACCAAAGGATTAACAATAGCTGGACCATCATTTAGAGGATTCCGAGCCACAAAAATTATTTTAGACTCTAAAATAATTAAAATAGTACATTACTGATTTCTCTTTTCATTTACTATTTACTACAATAAACTTTATAATAGTTTAATATGGTTAATAATTGGATATTCACTATACGAGATGGTTTTGAATTTACCTGTAACTTTTGTCCATTTTCCATGATCATTTTTCTGATCAATTAATACTGAAATTTCCAGAGATGATTTGCCTACCCACGAAATATGGGCTGAAAGACGAATATCTTCATCTGTTTTTAGATAATTTTGTGAAAATTTAATAGAATCCACGAGAATTGTTACACAACAGTACGGAGTTGGATGCCCTTCGGATCGTGGATTAAGAATGTGTTTGTAGCAACAAGCACCTGGAAATACATTTGAGATTTGAAATAATTTAATGATGAAGAGACAAAAACTTTAAGTTAGTTATTATATTATTTATAGAGGTTTGTCATCTACTGCGACTTTTATCATTTTTCTAACCTGCAATTATGTCCAAGTCCTCAAACAAGCGCCCGATTCGGACTGTGCCAAAAGAGCTAGTGTACTTTTCTCTAAGAGCCAAATTATTTTTTAATGGCACTATAGCTGAGACAAAACTGTCTTTGAAACGTAAAAAAATAATTTCAAAGTTAGATCTATTTACAACAATCTATTTACAACACGAATTAATAAAAAATGTACTAAGATAGGTAATACTTTCTACGATCATCTTATGCAGAAAATAATAATATTATGATCCTTGTACTTATAGCTTAAATATATCAGGTTTACATACCTTTCATTGTTCTAGGTGGAAGTTCATCAATGGATTTTGGTAAAAGATCCATTAATTTTCGTCTGTTCTCAATGTCAACCGTTGGACTGTATGAGCGTGATGTACCCACGACATTGTAGAAATTTTGAGTAACTATGGACATTCAAGTACAATAATATTACGACATTAGTCTATACCTATTACCTATTTACACATTTATCATTTGAAATACAACAATGTACAAAATGTACAGGTAAAAAAGATTTGAAGCAAAAAACCTTCTGTTGTTGTAAGAGTTGGAGTTTCTTCCCCAGGTTGATGAAATAGTGTTCGTTTATATTGGTTTCTACATGAAATTATCGGGCGTAAAAACTTGCCTGTACGTCTACTACTGAAAAAAACAATAAAACAGTAACATTATATGAAGAGAGAGAATAAACAAACTCAAGCTCAGAGTATAGTTATATTAATTATTATTCATGTTTCTTGGAGTTTACATATAAACATTATGCGATAAATAAAATACGTCGGTCATTTGTGATGTATAAGTAAAAAGTTATTTACATATACCTGAATGAAATCATGTTGCTGTTTACAGTTTACGTTTTTACGCCTTTGGAAACTAATACTGATAACTGATAAAGAATGCAGCTATATTATATACACCAAACGAGAACAAAGATTCGATTATTATTATTTTACTTATAGTACTACACGATACTATAATAATATATTGACTGTTTGATTAATGTTGATTGTCTGGCAGTTGTCTTCACAACGGTACATCCTTTTGGATTGTCGTCTGTATAATTTTGAGATCCAGAATTCCTATAAAATATCCTGTAATAATTTAAATAAAAAACAACCTTGAAAATATTTTGCATAAATCAGAATGTAGAACATACAATGTGTCTCTCTATATAGTATGTAATCTCTTTAGCCAAGATCAAGTGTATAAGGACAGTAAAATGAAATAATTATAATACATGTAGGAATAAATGTGACACGGTAAATCGTAATCTATATTATACTCAAAGGATTGGATTAGTTGTCGATATAATTTGTGTGTATTACTATTAGTACATGCAAACAAAGTAGTAAACATTGCAAACCAGTGAAAAATTACATGTGTAAGGTGAAATGATAAACAAAAGTGGAGAAATGTCATGTAAATGATATAAATACATGATGTATCCGTACGTAATTCAAAGGATTAATGACTTTTTGATAAACAAGATAGACTAGAAAAATATGCAGTTTTGAATATGGTATAAAATTGTGTACTTAAACTTACTTGAGTTTGTGCACTGTAGAGCCTATAATTTTTCAAAATAAAAGATGATCTCATTTTTCTTTCCTCTTCACTTTTTCCTTCTCGATCGTAGAATACATATATATATACACAAGAACTCCGCACAGTCAAGCTTTGAATTTGGTATTTTGGCAAACAGAAAAGTGTATTCGCTACTGTATGATGTATGATACATGCATAATATTTTATAGTACGAGATATATGTATACAATGCATATTACGAACAAAAGCACTAGTGTACATGCTACTGAAAAGAATGCCACTGAAAAATATAGTATCATTTACATCATGCAATTAATTACATGGTATATGGTATATGGACGGAGTGAATGAATGAAATTTTACTATACTATAAAAAAATACTATAATGTATACACAATGTCGTATTATTTTTTATTTATAGGGAATATAATAACCATTTAATTTGCAATTGTATCGTGGATTCCACATCTTTGTGTATATCATGTCACATGAAAGTAATTATAATTAAAAGTAAAACCACGTATATTCTTCCTTTGTAATTTTCCATTTTTTTTTATTTAATGAAAATCATAACATTATATTCACAGTTGATTTGTGCTGGTAATCCGTTTTACCTTTGAGTATTCATATTGAGACCATAAAAATTAAAAACTATAGGTATTATTTTTTTGAGTGTATAAAAAATACAATATTTATAAAAAATGGTAACATTTAAAAAAAATCTAGATACATAATACATAATATAGCTAGATTCGTTGGCACATTGGTCATTTACTGGAAACTATACAATACAAAGCTTAAGTCAAGATTGGCCATCTCGTTGCCTTTGGACATTCTTCTTGTGAAGAGCTACTCGGACAAAGATTATGATAATTAAATTCTGGTGGGATGCCCAAAATTTCCCTTTCTTCAAATATTCGGTATGTAAATGTTGATTCGGATGTTCCAATGAAATATTTTGACCATGAGCAAATTATTTGGTCGATGACTGCAAGTTCTCCTTCAGATATTTTTAGGTTATTAAAACTGGAAAAATTGATTTCAGGGTCATTGATGTACTTCTGAATTTGATCAATATCTAAAAATTCCAGACAAAAATTTCAAGACATTTTTATATTATTAAAACATAAAATGCATGACCATGTATTCTGTATTTTGTATAAAAATTATCGCTTATAACGAATAATATTCTTGGTGTCAGTGTAATTAAATTAAATTACCTGGTTCAGTTCCATCGGTGGCTATAAATACATGTGAAATTTGTAACTGTGACAGAACTCTTTTAATCTGATTCGCTACATCTTGTAAAGTTGGTTGATCCTTTCTGTATTTCACAAAGTCTCCTCTTCTAAGGTGAACTGCTAAATAATTTGAAGTCTGTGGAATTTCCGAGTAATTGAAAGGTTTAAATGTATTTTCAGTCCATTCTTTTGCTATTTGAATTAAATGTGGTGCAAATTTTAAGCTCATTCTGGCTTTCCACCATTCTACTCCACCGTAATGATCCCAAAGAACAACCTCTCCCTTATCTAACAGAACTGACCTAGTACAATAAAAAGAATCAAGAGTAAACACATATTATGTAATGAGGAATGAACAACATTGGAATCGTAGAGTACAGTGTAATACTCTGCTTAAATATTATGATATTTATCATGTTTATAACGTGTTATTACTTTTTTATTTACTTACTTTGGTGAAAGGTTGAAGAGGAATTTGACTAGATTCGAACTATCCCCTTTGACACCTAAACAAGACACTTTTTTGGTGTATAATTTCTTTCCCCAAAATTTTCCAACAAAAATGCCATGTTTGTCATCCCTTCAAAGATCATGTATAAGAACAAAAGAAACGGGAATTATTATTCGCTTTCAATTCATTTTCAATTCATAAAAAATCACATTTCAATGAAATGTGATTTCAAAAATCACATTTCATTTCTTTGCAAGAAATGAATAACAAACTATATCTGTATTACCTTGTAAATCTGAAAGGGGAATCACATTTTACGTCTACTCGAACATTTTCTGACCATTTCTTTGAAACTGGACTGGACAAAGGAAAATGTTGTAATTGATAAGACACGTCAATAGTATTATCCAGGCCATATTCTATATGAGAAATAAAAGTAATTATTGTAAATTGTACTATTTTTTAATTAAAAAAATAAAAGGCAGTAAGTATAATATAAAAAATTCTTCATCATCACTAAATCATATTATTATTACGATACAAAACGGGATGCTTTCTTTACCTTACCATCCAAATAAGTGTCAAATTCAATTACTGGAATATATTTTTGAATTTCTTGAAGATCAAAAAATGTTCCCCAATGGAAATATTTGGATGTAGAGGTCCAATGAGGTAAATTTCCCCATGGAGGAAGTACAAGTGTCCATTCCTCACCAAGATTTTCCTGAGCATTCAAAGATTTGACAATAGGAGCGATTCGAACAAAGATGTCCCTTCGGAGATTAAAACCTTCACCTCTATTTACATCATATAGTATGTATCTAAAAACAAAACAGAAATAGTACATAATTTGTAAAATTGATCTATAATTTACAGATAATTAACGAAAATCAGTTAAGTATATATATTTATAGCACTATATTTCTATACCTTTTAACCTTGGTCGCAGAACAAGTATTTTCTTCACAGTTGTCATTTGCAAGAATGACACTATAATGTATTTTCAAAAGAAATATCAAAAATAATAATATCAGTCTTCTGTTGAGGGCCATAATGTTAATTATGGTTAATATATAAATAACTTAGAACTATAATGTGTGTGTATGTGTGTAGTATGAACAGTCGTGTTCACAGTGTTCATGTAAATATATTGTATAGATACCAGTCACTTTTGAAAAATTAAAATGTATTAATATACTTTACAATTTACAATGTCAACAATACAAAAAAAGGTTCCGAAATCCTGAAATCTTGAACTGTGCGGTTTTACCAAAAATCACGGATAGGGTAGTTCCATCTCCATTTTATCCAGGATAAAACATCTAAGATGTACATACATATATATCTCTCTATGTCATATCAAAGAGAATGGACTACACATGTATAATAATATATTATAGTGATACTATATAGGGAGTCGCCCGTGCCTTGGCACGCGTGACATTTCATGTCTGTCTGTCTGTGTCTCCCGGGTTAAGAGGGGCCTC
>JAQGBH010005702.1:0-13824 GCA_034698265.1 Sminthurinus aureus | reverse complement strand
CTTTTCTAAAATATTGATGCTTATTTTGTGTCTTTTGAATGCATCTATAGAACTTTGTATTTTTTACTCTAGTTTATTTTGATAATTTTATACTTCAGTTGCATTTACCAAAGATCCAATCGGAAAATGGAGTAAAATTTTCAGAAATTGAACGCTTTTGAAAATGGTCTTTTAAAGAGTTTAAAAATTAAAAAATTAAGTGATTTGGTCACATTTTCCGTGTTCGTTTTAGTAAACAACCTAAATTCTTGGCAACTTTCCTTTCAAAATTTTCGCATCAGCATTATCAGCCATTATGATTATGAGCCAAAAGTAATTAAAAGGCTAGTTTGGCTTCTCCTATTTTTACCAAGTCGAACTTAACGTCTTGACGTCGTTTTAGGGCTAAAATTAACATTATATTTGAGTTCCATGGTTCCTCAGTCTCAGTTTCTGCGTTCTACTTGTTTTCGTAGAACATGTTTTATCCACACGCTGTTTTGTGTGGAGGATTCAAATATCCATGGAAACGTAGTAAATTTACACTGAATTTTTACGTAATACACTAAAAAATCGTACTTATGATACTGCAAGAGCCCTATTTGCTGGAACTAAAAAACGTCAACGAAATATCAACCGCATTCTGGCCACAAATTCATGCTTAAAATATAAAATTTTTGTATTAACCGGAAGCCTGGTAAATCTCGTATGGAAACTATTTGCTCTGAACAAAAATCCACATTTTTGATGTTTTTTCAAAATTTCTGAATGCGTATGGCAAAAGATCCCTCGAGACATGTTTTGACCGATTTTCATCACATTAGGTTGAAAAATGTGGCTGCAGTAAATTTTGAAAGACATTTTCGACTTTGAATAGATTTGTGAATGTTGCGTTAGCAACGGCTTGTTATTTCGCCTGTAACTCAGCAACGAAGCGTCGTAGAAAGTTGAGAGTGGGCTCAAAAAGTTGGCCGTAGCCGAAATATACTGATTTCATGTCGAAATCACTGGTTTCGGCCTCGAATCGTCCAAGAAAACACGGAGTCTGTTTTAGGGAACTTGGTGAATGCAAACTATAGCTATTTGTTTTGAATTCAAAACTGTAAGAGCATCTATAGAAAAATACAAAAACACTGTAAAAATTACGAGTTTTAAATAAACAGAAAACAGAAGGAATTGACTTGGATTTAATGAGAGAATTGTGTAAATAAAGAAATTGTTTCATATTTGGATCAGCGTCATCTCTCGACCGTCTGCTATCCGTCATGGTTCAATGTCAATGTCAACCGTTGTTTGTTTGTCTCGGCGTCTTTTTGACGGTAAGCTTTGAATTTTATTAACCCACTTTGAATAAACTGATGGTTTTTCAATATCATTTCAAGAGGTCTTGTTTTGTTGATTAAAATGTGACCTTGACCTTGACCTTGAAGGTGGTGGGAGCAACCTGTTTTGGTCTTTCGGTAATGCAGGCTGTACTCGTGACCGGAAAGTCAAGGATACATCCTGTTAAAGGTTTTGAGCAAGTTGATGTGTGCAACCCAAAACGAGATGACAACGAGGTCACAGCCCACTGGTACGTTGCCCTCTGCTTTGGCTCCTCCCCGGGGCGGGAAAAATTTGACAAATACGATTATGACCGACTTTGTCAGTGCACAAGAGCCCGAACTAGTGCTTGGGCAATAATGTTGATTGTGTCAGCCGCCCAAGTTGTTGTCGGCCTTCTGTATTCTTTAACTGGGTGCATGGGCCTTCCTTCTTGTGTATGTAACTCAAGTCAAATCTTACAAACTCATGTCAAATGTCAAATGTCAAATGTCACATCAAGCTTGAAAAATATTATGTAAAAAAACAGAGATGACCTATATCATTTATCATTTTGGTGCAGTGCAAACTTGGTCGGGCATGGCTGGTTCTTTGCTGCATCTTGGCACTGCTCTGCGTCCTCAGTCTCATTTCCTTCGTCCTGGCCATTCTTTTCGATATGCGGGCAGTGGAACAAAATTACCTCGGTCAAGATGTGTCAGATGGAGATCCGATAACTTTCTTTGGAACTGCATTCGTTGCCTTCTGTGGAATTGACTTTTTCTTGAACTTTATTGGCAGCATTATCTCCTGCGTTGGAATTTTAAGAGGGGACAAGAACAACGACAAAGATCGACCCGCACCGACCCAAGGTCAAGGTCAAGGTCAAGGTCAGGGGTCACAAAGCTTAGCAGGTCCTCCTCCAGCCTATTCAAAGAGTCAAACAAACAAAAGCGCCAAGTCAGCGTCGAGCAGCCAAAAAACTAACCAACGGCAATAAATATTGTTCCTTTTATCATGTTGGAAATTATGTTTACGTTTTTGTACCATTTTGTGAAATAAAATAAATTAAATAGTCACTAAAAGTAATTAAAAATGCATCCAACAAATTTCTGCTACTGACCACTCACAAGTGACAATTGACATTTTGCACTGTCTCTCAAGTGTGCCAAATTAGAAATGAATAAAACCGGAATTGTACGTACAAAAGTTGTGAAATTGGCAACACTTGTTGAAATTCATCAGGAAAATGTTTTGAATACGTCTATACAGATTTTTATAAAGGAACGAAGAACGACAAGTTTCTCATGGTTACGGATTTTTGACATAAAAAAAGTTTGTTTTAAAGTGGTTTGAGTTTGTTTTATTTCGCATCCAATTATAAATATGCTTGGCATTTTTTCAACACTTTTTCAAACTTTGTCTTGGATTAGTTGAAAATTGACAAGAGATGGCGCAAGATTCAGAACCGGAGCCAGAGACTTTGAAAGCGGAGAGTGTTAATTTATTGAGCCTAGCTCTTGGGCCTGTGACGGGCGTGATCGTACCAAAGGTTCAAAATTATTCATCCCAAACGATTTTGACAGAAATCCTTGAACCACTCAACTCGTTCAAGTTCCACTCGCTCGAAAAATCCTGTAAGATGTAAATCAAAATTGATGTGTTGAATTCTGTATTCTGAGCTGATTCTCTGTTCTCTCTTGTCCAGAACTTGCGAACACAGAACAGAGCGAATTGCATTTTTGAAATAAAATTGGTTTGATTAAAATTTTAATGGTTCAATTGTTCCTGCAGCCTGTAAAGTTAACCGGTACTCCCCCTCTTCCGGTGGATATTCGAGATTCGTCAGATCGCGCCCTCTTCCGTTTTTATGGAGTTCCCACAGGCCAAGTAGTGTTCACAGAGGACGACGTTCATCCTATTTACATGGCTGTTCTAGTTGATCCCCTCCAGAGGGAGCTCCTTTCCGCCAAACCTGTTTTGAGCTATTCGTGGAACATGGAGTACAATCTCAGCTGCAAAGAGGGCGCTGCAGACCAATCCCTGGGCAAAGTTTCTTGCCCAAGCTCTATCTCCTGCTATTCTAATTACAAGGTCACTGCACTCAACTCCTATACGAATCAGCTGTCCGAGCGCCCTCTGATGGAAGCCCGCGGAAAAGGTTTAAACTGCTGCTGCTGCTCTACTGAATCAACAATCTTCAGTTGCCTCGATCCAAATTCCCAGGGAAACGAGACTCTTTTAGAATTTGGAAAATTCCGAGATGTCGGCGAGATGAAAAGAATTTCCAATTCGATCTCAAATAATCCAAACGGAACTTCTCAAGTCAATTTTGACCCAAATTTACCAATCGTTTATAAAGTCTGGATCCTCTTCATCGGATATCACATTGTAAGCCATTTGCTAGATTCAACTTTTACCTACACTTTTAAAATTATGTTTAAATTTTGTGACATATTTTTGTAATTTTGAACTATGACCTTTGACCTTTGACCTTTGACCTTAGCACTACCGGAACTTTGCAAATACGACGTGTAGTCGGAATGGACAGAGAGGGTTTTATGCCAATGTTTGGCATATTATCATCTGGGTGGTGGGACTTTTGTTGGTGTCGATAGTTTTGGGAATCCTTTTGTGGTATTTTTTAAAAGACAAAAAAGACAAATTAGGACAAAATTAGGATTTGAATTTGGACTTTGGACTTTCTTCTGTTGCGATTTAGGATACAAATCATTTACCGATTTATAGTATTTTTGTATACTTTAACCCCACAACATTTTTTTACTAAATTTATTTACCTACGAATTTTTTCGCCTATAAATCAAACATTAAGAAAAATGTTAATAATTAATGACATAATAAATCATAAGATTGCGAATTTGAATTTTTGACAAACACAAAACATTGTAATGAAAATTTCTAGGTTTATCCTCAAAGTTATCGTGGAAATGTGACGAGTAGAGTGACCACATTTTTGACTACAAAATCAATAAATCGTGGTGTCGTTTCCCACTCGAGTGTATGAAAATTTCCCGCTTTTGCGCCAACATCTCGAATTTCCCTGATTTCTCTCTTCACTTCAGCCCTAAATCTGCGATTTCCATTCTCAAGTGCTGGTGTTTGTGTTGAATTTGCTCTTGTTGTTTTTTGAGCAGAGAGTAGAAATTCATGTTTCAGCCGCTCCATTTTCTCAGGGATTGAAAAGGCTTTTTGATACAGAATCCCATAAATCAGAGTGAGGGCGACCGCGAGATAACCCGTGAACAAAGCGAGAAACGGAAAATGCCCGGAGTGACGAATGGTGAAAAAGTAAAAGAGGATCGCAATAGCTAAAGGAAGGATTTTGAAGGCAAAAATGCAGGGAGGAAAACAACGATTGAAGAGCTCAATGAAAACCACAAGTTAACAAGTTCAAGTCCTTTGAAATCTGACGCAGAATCCAAATTTCCTTCCCAGCTTGCCGATGTTTTAGTGGACGCTCTTGAAATTTTCTCTTGAGATTCCTAAAGAAAAAAAAGAAAAAGAGAGCAAAAATGATGGCATGCTTAATGCAAAATCTAGTAATAAGTGTACCAAAAATATCGATATTCATTTTCCTCGGGATTTTACCTGAGTTGAAACTCCAGCCGCTTGAATTCCAGCTGACATTTTCCAACGAACAAAAGAACAAGGATTTCTAAGCAAGTTGAAGCAAGGACCAGAGAGAAAATGGAGCAAAACCAGTTTGAGGTCACTTCAACCTTTTGGCTGCAACGTTGGCGGTATTTACACCCTGAGGAAAGACACTCCCCTTTTCATTTTTCATATCGTCTGTCATCTCACGATAAATTGTTTACTCATTCTCTAAACATTCCAATTTTGCTGAGACTGTTTGTAGGCAGAATGTAAAAACAAGGGTAACTACAAAAATCAGCCTCAAGCCTCAGAGTAGGCGTTATACAGGAGGCAAAAATTTGAAATGTGGTGAGCTGTTGCCATAGAAAATACAGACATAGAAACAAACAGTACTGTAAAGATTACGAGTTTTAAATAAACAGGATTTTTTTACAGCACTTTTGATTTGATAAGAAAATTCTGTAAACTAAAAAAATTGTTGTAATAATTTTTTCATACTCTCCGTTTCGTACAAATGTACTTTTAAGAGGGGTTTTCACAAGGGATTTTGCTCAACATCTCGCTTACGAAGTGAAACAAACGGGAGAAATACATGTTAAATCTTCTCAGGATCAGCGCCATCTAGTCTCTCAGTCGTCTGCCATCTGCTGTCGGTCATGGTTCAATGTCAATATCAGCCGTTGTTTGTTTGTCTGGGCGTCTTGTTGGTGGTAAGTTTTTGAAATCAAAATCAAAAAGACAAATGACAAGTAGGCTGTCCCGTTTAAAGCGGTGACCTTTTTATCATGTTTTTAAATTTGATTCACCCATCCCATCGTAAAGAAACTAATGATTTATTATTATTTTTATTATTATTTCAAGTGGTCTTGTTTTGTTTATTAAAATTTGACCTTGATCTCAAAATTGACCTTGACCTTGAATTTGACCTTGACCTTGACCTTGACCTTGAAGGTGGTGGGAGCAACCTGCCTCGGTCTTTCGGTAATGCAGGCTGTACTCGTGACCTCAAATTCAAGGATACATCGTGTCAAAGGTCAGGAAGTTGACGTGTGCAATCCGATAGAGGGCGACAAGGATGTGGGAGTAAACTGGTATGTTTCCCTCTGCATTCGCTCTACTCCGCAGGAAACATTTACACGATATCAATATGACCGACTTTGTGAGTGCATAAGAGCTCGAAAGTCCGCCTGGGCAATCATGTTGATTGCGTCAGCCGCCCAAGTTGTTGTAGGTCTCCTTTATTCTTTAATTGGGTGCATGGGCCTTCCCAATTGTGTATGTAATTCAGTTCAAATCTCAATGTCAAATGTCAAAGGAAGCTTTAAAAATATTAAACGTAATGTAAAAAACATAGAAATGATTGGACCTTTAACATTTTGGTGCAGTGCAAACTTGGTCGGGCTTGGTGGGTTCTTTCTGGCACCTCGGCACTGTTCTTCTTCCTCAGTTTCATTTCCTTCATACTGGCTCTTGGTTTCAAAATGAGTGCAGAGCAAGTAGGCTCAAGTGGAGATCCCATTACTTCCTTCGGAACTGCGTTTAATGCCTTTTGTGGAATTGACATGATTTTGAATTTTATTGCGAGTTGGTTCTCATGCTTTAGAATTTTAAGAGAGAGGGAAAACAATAAAAATAACAATCAAACCGCACCGAGCCAAGATCAAGGTCAAGGTCAAGGGTCACAAAGCTTAGCAGGTCCTTCTCCAGCCTATTCAAAGAGTCAAACAAACACTAGCGCCAAGTCCGCGTTGAGCAGCCAAAAAACTAACCAACTGGAATAAATTACTGTTGTTCTTTTTACCATTGCATTTTAGAAATTACGCTTACGTTTTTGTACCATTTTGTGAATTTCAAAAGTGATTAAAAATCCATTCAACAAATTCCCGCCATTGACAATTGACATTTTTTATTATCTGCAAAGTGTCAAATTAGAAATTAGCAAACGCGTAATGGTACCTAAAAAGAGTTTTGAAACGGGCGACACTTGTTGAAATTCATCAGGAAAATGTTTTGATTATGTCTATACAGATTTTTGTAAAGGAACGAGAAGTTTGTCATGGTTACGGATTTTTTACCCAAAAAATAGTTTGTTTAAAAGTGCTTAGAGTTTGTTTTATTTCACGTTTAATTTTAAAGATGCTTGCCATTTTTTCAACACTTTTGCTTGTACTAGTTGAAAATCGACAAGAGATGGCGCAAGATTCCGAGACCCCGAAATCGGAGAGTGTTAATTTATTGAGTCTAGCTCTTGGGCCTGGTGTGACGGGCGTGATTGTGCCAAAAGTTCAAAATTATTCATCCCAAAAGATTCTCACAGAAATCCTCGGACCACTCAACTCGCTCAAATTTTATTCTCTCGAAAAATCCTGTAAGATGTAAATTGAAATTAAAATGTAGAATTCCTAGCTGATTCTTTATTCTCTTGGATTGTGGTGCTGCGACTATAATTCTGAATTCTGAATCTTCCCACAGCATGTCAAGTTACCCAGTACTCCCATCTTCCAGTGGAGATTCGAGATTCGTCAGATCGCGCTCTCTTCCATTTTCATGCAGTTCCAACAGGTCAATTAGTGTACACGGGTCCATCTAGTGCCAGTCCTGGTTACAAGGAACCCGTTTTAATCGACTCCCTCCAGAGGGAGCTCCTTTCCGCCAAATCTGTTTTGAACTTTTCTGTGAACGCTGAATACAATCTCAGCTGTAAAGAGGGCGCTGCAGAGCAATCACTGGGCAAAGTATATTGTCCACACTCTAAGTCCTGTTACTCCAATTATAAGGTCACTGCACTCAATTCCTCAACTAGCCAGGAAACGCGCCCTCTGATGGAAGCCCGAGGAAAAGGTTTAAACGGCTGCTGCTGCTCTACTGAATCAACAATCTTCAGTTGCCCTGATCCAAATTCCCAGGGAAACGGGGCTCTAGAATTTCCAGTTCCTCGAGTTGTGGGCGAATTGAGAAGGATTTCCAATTTGACCTCAAACAATCCAAACGGAACCTCACAAGTGAATTTTGACCCAAATTTACCAATCGTTCATAAAATATGGATCCTCTTCATCGGATATCACATTGTGAGCAATTTTTCTACATTCATCTACTTTTAAAGTACTCTTGAGATATTGTGACAAATTTTTGAAATGTTGACCTTTGACCTTTGACCTTTGACCTTAGCATTACCGGAACTTTGCAAACACGCCGCTCAGCCGGAATGGACAGAGAGGATTTTACAGCAATTTTTGTCACATTTTTATCTGGGGGATTGTGGGACTTTTGTTGGTGTCGATAGTTTTAGGAATCCTTTTGTGGTATTTTTTAAAAGACAAAAAAGACAAAGTAGGACAAAATTAGGACTTGAATTTGGACTTTGGACTTTCTTCTGTTCCGATTTAGGATACAAATCATTTACTTACTACCCATTAAAAATTGTATACTTTAAGCCTACAGTTGTGTACTTGATTTATTTACCTACAAATTTTTTCGCAATAAATCAACCATTAAAAATAATTACATAATTAATGACAAGAAGTCACAGGAAAAACGCAAAGGCGAATCATTTAATTTGACGCAAATATAACATTGTAATGAAAATTTCTAGGTTTATCAAAGATCAAAGTTATCGTGGAAATGTGACGAGAAGAGTGACCACATTTTTTAGCACAAAATTAATAAATCGCGGTGTCGTTTCCCGCTCGAGTGTATGAAAATTTCCCACTTTTGCTCCAACATCTCGATTTCCCCTGATTTCTCTCTTCACGTCGGCTCTAAAGCTCCGATTTCCGAATAAAACACGACTCGAAGGCCAAAAGCCCGAGAAAACTGTAGACATTTTGATACTCTGGCGGAAGAACCGAGAACAAATGTTGAGGTCGACTCGGGTCAGCTGCAAAATTGATGATGGTGAAAAATACTGTTCCGGGCAGTATTAATGAAAGTGTTTTGGCCAAAATTTCATCCAGAGAATACTGCAGTTGCCATGCCAACAGATGGCGTGGGCGAGGGCACACTCCAGAACCAGAACCGGATTGAGTTTTGGATCCGTTGTTTATCCGGGTGTCAAAAACCGGATCCGGATTTTTTCCTTGTTGTTGATCTGGATGTAAAATTTGATGTGCAATTGAGCTCAATTTGATTTTATTTTCTTGTTCTTTTTCTTGATCCATCATTTTCTGCACCGGATTTTCCCTCTCCACAAAAAGTTGGTTGAAGATCACGACACACTCTTCCGGATTTTTTTCAAACAGAAAAAATCCAGTGTAGTACAAAAGCGTGTAATTGAGTGCAAACGGAACATGAAGAATAAAATGATCCCACAGGAAATATTTTTCCGGCTCCACCAGAGTCGACTGAAAAAGTCGGCCGATAATAATAAAAAGACATTGAGCAATTTCAATGCAAAAAAGAATTCTCCAAAGGAAAAAACGCATTCGGATTTTACTCGACTGCCTTTGAATTCCAATTCGGATTCAGATTTTCCCGGTTTTCATGTCAATTTCCAGCGGGAGAATATTCAAAGCCGAGTAGATTTTTATTGCTTTTAAATTCTACCCATTTTCTTCCAGTATCAACAGTTTCTCTCCCTTTTTCCAGTTGCTGATTGAGGTATTTGTGTTATTTTATTTAGTCTTTTGAATTTTAAATTTCAAGTTGTATATGCTTTCAAAAAACCAAAATTAATTCCAATGTCTTGATTTTTCTGTAAAATTTAAAGAACAAAATGAAGCTGCTAAAAACATGGACGTCGAAAGAGTTGAGCTGAGCTGGGGAATGAGAATAAAAATGGACACTGGAAACGGAATTTTGTCTGTCGATTGTGGATGTTGCCCTTGTGCTGCTTTGTTATTCAATAAAATTGCTGGGCAACAGCCACGAGTCAGAGCTACATTTAGAATTAAGAATTTAGAGCTAAATGTATTTCAATTTTGACCAAACTCAATTCAAGTAACTTGTCTTTTTGAAACATGAACGTATTCCATTCCATTCCGCAGACTGTATGCTGTATGCATCCCCACACAATTGTACAGGTGCAAAATTGATAGAAACAGATAGAATTCCTGGACTGTAGACTGTGGAGTGTAGAGTTTGTACATTAATTTGTACTCGGAACTCGTCACTATTCCATTAGTCATTCACAGTATAGATTCTAGAAGCCGCAGTCTTTTATTTCATGAGTAATTTGGACCAAATCTTACAATATGCTGAATGCTCACGTGTCATACTCAATACTCAATGCTCAATACTCCGTCGCCTTCATCCTTCGTCCTCTCACACACTTGAATATTGAACAAGCGTTTCGTGGGATGAACCAGCGACAAACACACACACACACACTATCTCTCTCTCTCTCTTTCACACACACAACCAAAGTGACAGACAGAGAGAGAGGGAGAGAAAAAATAAATAAATAAAAGGAAATTGTTGGACCTTGAATGTTTGAGATACCAAATTCAACTCGACTCAAGTTCAAGTGCATGGACAATGGACAATAGATAAACATTTTTCATCTGCGTCACTCATCGCAAATCACACACAAACTACAAACTACAAACTTTGAAGCCCACTCTTCATTCCCTTTTGAATTTTGAATGTTGAATTACGTTTTTGATTAATTGTCCAAATTGAGTGTCCATTTATTTACTCGTCTATTTAATTTATCCACATACTTTTGATTCAGCCTCATGTCTGATTTCTACTGTGATTTAATTTAACACAGGACAGGTTAAAAATCCTCCTTTGGTATTTTGATATTTTAAAGCCATTCTACAGTCAATACACACATTTTGTCTGCGGTATTTTACACTCACAAACTACAACTACAAAAGTCAAAAATTCCAATCCATTCGTATTCAAAAATACGTATTTTCAAGTGTAACTATGTTTCAAGTTAAAAGTGTCAAGATAAAAAAATAATAAAAGTGCATAAAATTGTGAAGCAAGAATTGATTTTTCACCTCTGACAATTTTACAAACAACAAAAACAAAGAAGTACAAAGGCAAATAGATAGAAAATAATAAAGAGCGGGAAAATGTGGATTTATATTTTGGCGGGAATTCCCGTGCTTCTCTACATCCTTTGGCTGGCATATTCCAGCTCAAATAATGATTATTGGGCGAAACGAGGCGTTGTTCATGTCCTCGCTAAGGAAATCCCCGGAGTTTGGAAAGCATTTTTAGGTTTGTCCTTTCGTCCTTTTAAAACTGGACATTTTTTAGTTCTACCCGCATCAAAAATCCACGATGAATTCTGTTAGGAGGTCTAGCCCCCGAGTTTTTGCTCAATTTTCGGCTCGAAAAATCAGCTAACTCGCCCAAATTCGGCTAACTACCTGCAAAATCCAGGCGAAATTAGCCGAATCCACCAGAATTCTGTCATATCTGTCACCCTGACTTTTTCGGCAGAAACTTGGGCGAAAATTCGTCCGAAAAATCCAGCAGAATCCTGTTCCCAGATTTTGATGCGGGTAGTTTCAGTTTTTAGGCCGTTTTTGTGCTCTTTAAAAGTTGACAATAATTAATAATTGAGTTTCGAATTAAATAGGAATAAAACCTCTTCACGCTGTGGATGGAATCTACTACAATAAATATCCGGACGCTCCATTCGTCGGCACGATGGAGTTGAGGATGCCCGTGCTCATGATCCGCGACCCGGAACTGGTCAAAAAAGTTACGGTCAAGGATTTTGACCACTTTGTCAACCGCAGAAGTTTTCATTTTGGCGGGGAAATGAGCGACCATTTTCTTTTTAACATGGGAGGGTCGAGGTGGAAAGTAAGAAAACAATACAAAAAACAGTACAAAAAACAGTACAAAAAAAGACAAAAAATCATTTTTTACATTAATTTACTTTAAATATTTTAGAGCATGCGAGCCGCAATGACGCCGACATTCACAAGCGGGAAAATGAGAAGAATGTTTCAGCATTTTGAAAAATCCTCGAAGGAATTGGCTGATTTTATAGAGAAGCAGAAAAGTGCCAGCGAAAATGCGGAAGATGATGAAAAAGCGATTATTTTCGAAACGCGTGAAGCCTTCGGCCGTTTCGCGATGGACGTGATCGGCTCAACTGCCTTTGGAATCGACAGTCAATGTCTCGTCAATGAAAAATCCCCTTTTTACGAACAGGGAAATAATCTGCAGAAAGTTACTCTTTATCGTGGACTTCAACTCTTTGGGATCATCATGCTGCCAAAACTGTCCAAATACCTTGGATTTTCATTCATGCCCAAGGAACCCACCAAATTCTTTTCCTCGATCGTTCGTCGCCATCTTGTGGCTCGTCGGGCACAATATGACCAGGTCAAAAAGTCCGGTGCTGCTCCCTCTGATTTTCTCCAGCTGATGGTCCAAGCCCAAAAACAGGATTTGAAGGACGAAAATGAAGAGGATGATCTCGCGGATTTTGAAAAGGAAGCCAAAATTGGAAATGTCAAAAACGAACAAATTTCCGACATTTTTATCATTGCAAATAGTATGGGATTTTTCACCGCCGGATTTGATAACACAGGTCAATTTTAGTTACATAATTATCGATACAATTAAAAATGATAATATTATAAACGTGATGTTGTTTCTATGGCAACCAAATTAATTTCTTTGGTTTGGTTTCTATGGTAACAGAGGCAATTTTGAGCACCGCTGCATATTATAGCGCCACCTGTCCGGAATATCAAGAACGACTGCGAGAGGAAGTTGACCGAGTCGTTGCAGAGTATGATGGAAAGGTCACTTATGACGGAGTGGTCAAAATGACCTATTTGGACATGTTTATTTCTGAATGTCTCCGACTTCACGCTCCGGCCACTCGCTTTGAAAGGAAAGTGACCAAAGAGTACAAAATTCCCAAAATGGGTGATTATCCGGAGGTCACTTTGCCCGTGGGCGCTCTCGTCGTTTTTCCAGTGATGGCGTTTCACAAGGATCCGAAACATTGGCCAAATCCTGATGTTTTCGACCCGGAGCGATTCAACGCGGAGAACAAGGCGAAGCGACATCCGTACGTTTACATGCCATTTGGACTGGGGCCCAGATCCTGCATCGCGATGCGATTCGTCCTCACCGAAATAAAAGCAGCTGTCGCGAACCTCATCCTGCGATTTGAAATTCAAACTTGCAAAGAAACAACAATCCCAATGAAATTACAAGGTAAATTTTTTTTATTTAGAAAAATTGTCCATTTCAATTTTGACTGTTTGAATGTTTTTTAATGTCTTCATTAGTTACTAATTTTTATTTTTGAATTTGTAGAACTGCAAGCGCAGCACAGACCCGCCGCCGGACTTAAACTCGCTCTTGTCAAACGAGACTAATTAAATTAAAATTCTATTTATTGATAAATGCGTGGTTTATTGTACTTTGAATTTTGTAGTCATGATTCTTTTTTCAAGCCAAACTTAATCTGGAATGTGATTCTTTTTTCCGGCTCCGGCTATACCATAAAAATAAAAATCCAAGTCCTTTTGCCCTTTTGTCTAATTTCATTGAATGCAATGTTATTTAATGCTGCATATTTTATGATGGTCAAATGTCCAAACTCCAAACTCACTTAATACTCTCACACACTTTAATGTACATATCCAATGGACGTCAAGTTAGCCGCAAGCCGCAATTGCGGCTAAAACGTCAAGTTAGCCGCAATTGCGGCCAAAACGTCAAGTTAGCCGCAAATAATTTTTTTACTTAAAACAGCTTCCACGCCCATCCCCACCTCTTTTGGGGAGTGGCCTAAGTATTTTGACATGTTTCCACTACCCGAAAAAATTCCAAAACCTATCTGAGGGCTAACTTAAAATTTCCAGCACTGAGCGTTTTTCATGTGCAATATCCACTGACCCACTAAAAACGGATGTACTTCAAAATATCCTTAATTCTTTATGAACTTTTAACCACCTGTGTTTGCAGGAAAATTTCAGTGAAGGGAAGATTTGTACTATAGTC
>JAQGBH010005701.1:0-13830 GCA_034698265.1 Sminthurinus aureus | reverse complement strand
ATCAAAATTCATCATGTCAGAAGTAAGTACTTATATTATGCAATCTTTTTTTTTTCTCGTACTTTTTCCCCATTCTCCCTTCATAAAATCCCATGTATATTTACTTACTATTGAATGATTCCAACTTTTTTCAACAATTTATCTACTTTACTATGATTAGAAAATGATCATTATTTATTTATTTATCTATATAGTCCTTCAAGGTTTTATTAAAAATTAAAATCCAGCATATGGGCGTTGGCTCAACTATAGGGTTAGCTAGAAGAAGAGTGCAGAAATGACGGAAAATGTGAGATTTTATATCAACTATATCAAGTTTGATGAAGGATTCTTATACATCTGATAAAATTTTAATTCCATTTTTTGAAAAAATGGTTAAATGTTCCATAATTCTACCAACGCCATTGTATTTACAAAACATATGGAAGGCTTTCATAGAAATTTTGTTAGTTTTTGAAATAGACCCTATTCAGGAAAATTATCATTTTTAATCCAGTTTTTCACTTTCTTACTATAAACTACATGGTACTTGATAGTATTTTTATATTTATTGAATATTTTTATACCAATATAAGTATATAAGCTGTTTTTAAAGGGTTCTAAATGAAGTTTAATCATGAAAAATGCCTACTTTCTCATCCGTTAAACAAATTATATTTTATACACGTTCTTTTCATAAACATTTTATTCAAAATTTCTGAAAATGTTGATGCCCTTAATGATGATGATACATTTACTTATGACAAAATTCTCCTTACTGCGTAGTACCATGTTGATGCATATGCTATTATAGTATGGCTTGTTATCCTCATACTTTTCTATACGCTTTTACAATCAAGATTTTCAAACTTTTCTTCTTCTTGTTCTTTTTTTTTGTTTTGGAAATCTAGAGATTTTTAGGAAGTAGCATACAATGTATCCATGTTAGTCATACTATAGTGTTATGGTATACATTACCTACAATTTATACCTATGTCTATCTACTAATAGTATTGTGAATTAATAGAATAAACAGCATAATTACTATGCGAAATGTACATGATATTATGATGGTGTATATATTACTGTCATCATGAATCAAAGTCGGCAATTGCTAGGCATCCGATTCAATAAAAAAATTACAACAACATGTCTTTTGTTCGTATAAAAATAAAAGGTATCAAGTCAGTGGAAACCTGCATTACTTGTCCCCTTACACACAAAGGCCTACGTGAGATCTTGGCAGATTTGGGTGGGAGTAACCCTAAATAAAATTGCTCATCTATAATTTAAGGTAAAAAAAAGACATTCCTGATTAATTATTATTCTATATACTTGAAATTCATCAGATGACCTTGATAATTGGAGTTACGCCATCATAGATGGCGCTGTGCTCCTTTTTCAGGTTTATTTTGATGATTTCATCAGTATAAACTAAGTTATTTAGAATAATTATTGTAATGCATCCAAAATTATAATGGAACAGCTTTACATTTTAATATTTAATATATAAAAATTTAAATAATTATATCAATTAATTAAATAAATCCCAAAATATACCCCCTCTTAAATTTTTAATAATCATCTTCCAGTATAACCTTTACATAAAATATTTTCGACAAACCCTTTTAAATCAATAATATAATCTTAATTCTTGTAGAATTTTCTTTAAAATGTCTATGATTATCTCAAGTATGTCTCTATTTATTTATTTATTCATTTAAATATCACCAAAACAAATAAAACATTATCATCCTTGATGTAAAATGTACATCAATTATTATAAATAATAATAATAATGTTTTAAAGAATTAAAAAGGTTAATAATCTTTTTAATTATGATCAGAGTAGTTTACAATAAAATTGTCCAGCTAGGTTCTTCAATTGTGTTGTCAAACATTGTCTTATACATTCAATTTTTATTCATTGAAAGACCTGAAATCTGTATGTGCTAAAACGTAGTTTTCAATCATATCCGTTTCCAGTTTATCAAGCTCGTGCTTTAAACGAATCTCTGCTAGATAAGTTATTTCTCGTGTTTTGAATCAAAAAGATAAAGATTCCTTATGGTTCCTTTATGTTTTGGAAGACTTGTGATGAGGTGGCAGGTTCCAAACGATGGTGAAAAACTCCAGGTTCAAAAGATACCAAAACTAGGGTAACTAATCAAACAACCAGTTGTTTAAAATCTTGATCAAACAAGTTTTTTGTTTGGATAGCAGAGTTAACCAATATTCGTTAATCATGAAATCTCTTGAGGATCTGAACAACGAATCCATTTGCAAGATAGAACTAAGTGAATAATCAAATTAAACTCGGCGTAGTTTCCAATCAAGTATCTTACAATGATTATATCTTCCAAAACTATCGAGTTTCCTTTTCTGTAATAGTAGAACCCTTTTCAAATTTGATGTCATACTGTTCTGTAGGTGTCTAAACAAAGTTTTCTTTAAACCTTTCCAGCTTCATCTTGTCAATTTCCTTGCTGAATGTGAAAACTAGTGTTAGGACTTGTTAACGCACAACCTCTTTATTCCTGGAACCCTCTTCAAATATACTCATGGTAAATGATCATTATATACTGGCTTAACAGATTTTACACTAGCATTTGATGATTGTTTAACATTAACAGGGAAAACCTTTTAAATCACCCGATTTACCGCCCCATTCTTAAATGACGTTTTTGGCTTGTTTCATGAAGCATACAGAAAAAAGTCGTCGCATAAAAACTGATATTAAATTAATAAGACAAACCTTAATTTCTCACCTTCCAGTTTCTTCTAATCTGGATTTTCTTTTATTCGTCTATTATGATCTGAATTAAAAATGTGATGTTATTAAACGAAACTTCAATCACGATATATACTTTTCTTTTCTATATATTTACAAAAGAAGACTAAAACTATTAAAACTTACAACCAAATTGTATCTAAATTTTTAATTAAAATGATAAATATCAATGAGGTGCCAATAACTAATCGGCAATTGAATGAAATACACATTTATTACTGATGTTCAGCCTTACACCCTTTTCTCTGAATTAAGCGAATAGCAGGATTCTATTGCTACTATGTATTTTGATACTACTATTAACATTTACGTTGAATGAAAATTGTTCTTGTACAATCCTAGTTAATATTGCCAGTGAGAAAAATGACAACATTTCAGTACAAGATCTACTCTTTAAGCAAACTTTGTTGACATATAGTCTGCATATACTTTTGTAGATCCCTTGTGTGGTTCCATTTATATTTGAGGAATTTAGCTTGCTAAAAACATCATCATCTTAAGCTATTTTGTTTTATCTATTTCTAGTCAAATTTCTTTTATAAAATTTTCCATCA
Organism: Sminthurinus aureus; assembly: GCA_034698265.1. NCBI lineage: Eukaryota > Metazoa > Arthropoda > Collembola > Symphypleona > Katiannidae > Sminthurinus > Sminthurinus aureus. Next base: position 10,507 of record JAQGBH010005701.1, on the reverse strand, counting down.
ACATCATCGTCTTAAATAGTTGTAGTTTAAACTGTTAAAAGTAGCCTACAGAAAACTTGTAAAATAATTTTATTGGTTGTGACAGTTGATGATAGTGGATTCATAAGTATTAAACAGAACTTCCCTATATTTAAACAAATTAAATCGTTGTAAGAGTATCTTGAACATGATATTTCAAGCTATTAGATCAAACTTTTTGATTATAATAATCTTTGAACGATAATGTTCTGGATTATAGCATAAAAAGGTTTTAGAACATTCCCAAAAAAATCATTTATCCAATTAGAGATGTTCTTCTGATACTCTTTCATAATAATATTATATGATTCCTTAACAGTTTTTTGAAAAGGAAATTTTTGAAACCTTTTACAATAGACCTTGTATTTATTAAATATTAAATTTGTTAACTTCTGTAATTCAATTAATTCAGTTTTGATCATTATAGGCTATTTTATTAAGAAATGGTAAAATGATTATTGTGTTAGTTTCAGGAAAGTTGTAATTCATTAATGTTTTTGATAGACTTTACTAAATTATGCGATTCTGATTTTGTTGGTTTCAGGACGAAGACCAAAGTAATAGCTCCTACGACTCTGGCTCGGGTCAAGAGGAACACGTTGATCAGGAGTCGAAAACTCTTGAAGAAAATAGTGATGATGAAAGCGGCAGTGATGCTGACGCCAGTGATAAAGAGGCTTCCCATTCCGAGTGTTCATCTGATGAAGATGGAGAACGAAATGAACGTAGTGGTAGTTCATCAGGTTCTTCGAAATCAAATAGCCGAAGTGATGATGATGAAAAGTCGGTTAATGGATCTTCCAGATCTGGCTCTGGATCACGGTCTAATAGATCTCAATCAAGATCAAGGTCCCGATCAAATTCTGAACAATCAGAGCATAGTGAGCTGTAAGTATTGTTTTTTAAAATAATTAATCTTTTTTTTTTATTTAATAAAATACTGCTTGTATAACTTAAAATTATCATATAAATGCATGGTCATCCTTTTTTTGGGGGGAATATTTTGGTTTCATATATTTTTTTATTCATAATGGGGTATAGGTACCCAATATTGATGACATGTATTTTTCATAATTATCATTATCTGATAGCGGTGGGAACCTAGACGATGAGGAAGATGATGATGATGAAGAAAATGATATCAAAAAACTTTGGGAAAGAGATCCTGATTTTTATGGAATTCGACGATCGTCCAGGAAAAGAGAATCCTCGGAATCTAAACCACCAAAACTTCATCCTCAGGTGGAAAAGAAGAAAGCCCCGCCCTCAAAGAAAGTTTCAAGAAAAAGGAAACGATCTTCCGATGATGACAGTTCTGATGAAGACGTTCAACGGTAATTTTTGTTTCTAGTAAACCAATAGTATTCGTATTTTTTTTTAAATGATAGTATTGTTTCTAAATGGTTTTTTTTTGTAAGGGAATGTCCTACCTAGTGTACTATAAGGACTAAATTATGTTGTTGTTGTTTTTTTTTATGTCAACTAACTTGTTATATTTTTGAATTTTTCAAAGGTTTATACGTACTTGTTTGACATTGGAAAGTTTTATTCAATTTACAGGATCGTTCGAAAACGTGGGGCACAAGTCGTTAGCTATAAGGAGAACGACAGCGAAGAAGATGAAAATGACTTTTTAAGTGACGACAGTCGAGGAGATGGGAAAGAAAATGGTGTTCCTGAAAAAGAAGAAGAACATGTTGAAACAATTGAGCGAGTTATGGACCATCGTATTGGAAAGAAAGGAGGTAAAAATAAAAAAAAACAATCAATAAATAGTAGTAATAAGTAATAAGAATAATAATTGTTGTCACATGTTCTATATTTCCTTCTTTTGTATGGTTTTTATTTATTGTTTTATGTATATGAAAGAATGAGATGTGATTTAAGTTGTTTAAGCATGATTAAAAATACTTTTCTTTGTCTTAACATTTCTATAGCCACTGGAAGTGGAACTACATGTTATGCTGTTGAGGAGCGAGGGGATCCCAATCTTTCAAAAGCATTAGAAGATGCCGAGGAAGAAAGACAATTTTTAATTAAGTGGCAAGGATGGTCTCATCTACATAATACATGGGAATCTTTGGAAACCCTACAAGAAATGAAAGTTAAAGGACTGAAAAAACTTGATAATTATTGTAAAGTAAGTAACATTGTTTTTTGTTGTTTTGTTTTGTGCTATTATAATATGGTTGATACATAAGTACATGGTTGTTGTTTTTTTTTTTTTGTAAACATTAAAGATGCTATATAAACGCTTATATTATGTGTGTACACTAAAGAATCAAATATTGTAAGGAATAATAATATTGCTACAAAAATGTAATGTTCATGGAATTTTTGTTTGTTTCTTTGGTTTGTTTTTAGAAAGAGGACGATCTTTCAAGATGGAGAAGTAAGGCAAATCCTGAAGATATAGAATACTATGAATGTCAATTAGAGCTTCAACAGGAGTTAGTCAAATCATATGTAAATGTTGAAAGAATAATTGGTACGTAATATTTATATAGAGTATATCATAATAGCACATCAAACAAATGTAGGATGTTATTCTTATAATAATAACGTACATACTGACCTATGAATTTATACTACTACGTTATATTATAATGTAAAAAATATGTGTATTGTACACATGTCTGTGATAAAAAAAAATAGCGTGAAAGTAAATATTCGATTTTTTTTCTGTTTTTTTTTTGTTTTGTTTATAACTACTATAGCTGAAAATAAAGGTTCTGATGGTCAACAGGAATTTTATGTTAAATGGGAATGTTTACCTTATGCTGATGCGACCTGGGAAAGTGGTGCTTTAATACGAAAAAAGAATCCTGAGGTTATTGAAATCTTTAAGAAACGAGATGCTTCGACTTGTACCCCTACTACTTCCGCCAAAAGTCTGCGTTCAAGACCTAAATTTTCTCAAATAAAGTCACAACCAAAATTTATGGCCATTGGTTCACCTGTAAGTGTTTTAAAAAAAATATGCATGTATGTATACAATATATATTATCGTGTCATGTTGTTTTAATAGTGTAGTTTTTTTTTTCATTTTAATCTCCTAATAATATAAATGAAGTTGAGAGGAAAAAATTGTTAAAATTCTATTGTCATCAGATAAAATCACATCCATTAAGTTGTATTTTTTGTTTGTTCATCTTATTTGTAGAATCTAAAGCTTAGGGATTATCAGCTTGAAGGGGTAAACTGGTTGGTTCACTCATGGTGTAAAGATAACTCGGGTAAATTTCCTTACCCTTATTTCAGTTTCAATTTATTTCTATCTTATTTTTACTATTTTTATGTAGTCAAAATGTGTAAATGTAATCTTTTATTTAAAAAAAAATAAATATAAAATGTAAATAATAGTGAAAGAAATTGTGTATGAAATGGCAACGATGATTAGTTATGTTTTTTCTTTCTTATTTTTTTACAGTGATCTTAGCTGATGAGATGGGGTTAGGGAAAACTATTCAGACTATTTGTTTTCTGTCCTATTTATTTGAAACACATAGTCTTTACGGTCCATTCCTTATTGTAGTACCCTTGTCGACGATGGCAGCTTGGCAGAGAGAATTTGCTCAATGGGCACCTCAAATTAATGTTGTGACTTACCTGGGAGACATCTCATCAAGAGATATAATTAGAGAGTATGAATGGTTTTTCAAATCAAATAGAAGAATAAAATTTAATGCCATCTTAACTACCTATGAAATAGTTTTAAAAGATAAAGTTTTTCTCTCTGCACTTAATTGGGCTATTATAATGGTGGATGAAGCTCATAGACTGAAGAATGATGAATCCTTATTATACAAAACGCTTTGTGAATTTGATACCAGTCATAGGTAAGTTTCTATATTTTTATATAAATAATAATATAGTGTATATATTATATATTATATATAAAATATAATATAATGTAGAACGAAACAACATAAAAAAAAGTACAAAGAACGAAAGATCTACAAATCATGAGTACAAAAATCTATATATTTATATCAATTTTTTTATGGAAAAGAAAAAGTTTTTTATGCTAGAATTCAGTATACACTGTGTGTTATAATATTATATAAAAAGTACTCATTAAAAAAACGAAGCTTTGTTTTGTTAATTTGAAAATAAAATGTAGTATTTTTTTTAATCGAAGAAAGCAAAAATGTCATAATAATATAATAATAAGAATTTAGTAATCAAATAAATGAATTTAGTAATCAAATAAATGAATTTTTAAAAAAAGCAAAACTCACACATCGTTTTTTTTTTGTTTTTACTTATTTTTTTACTCATTTTTTTTTGTTTGTTTTTTTTTACGTATGATAGGTTACTTATTACTGGAACTCCGCTACAAAATTCTTTGAAAGAACTATGGTCTCTACTGCATTTCATCATGCCTCATAAATTTGATGATTGGGAATCGTTTGAAAAAGAACATGATCATGCAGCTACTAAAGGGTATACAAAACTTCATAAGCAACTTGAACCATATATTATTCGTCGAGTCAAGAAAGATGTAGAAAAATCTCTTCCTGCAAAAGTTGAGCAAATTCTTAGAGTTGAAATGACCATGTTACAAAAACAATACTATAAATGGATTCTCACCAAAAATTATAGTGCTTTAAGAAAAGGACTCAAGGGTTCAGTTTCATCATTTATTAATGTAGTAATGGAATTAAAAAAATGTTGTAATCATGCAACATTAGTCAAACCAATAGATAATCCATTAGGAGATACTCTCACAACACTAATTAAAGGAAGTGGAAAATTGATGCTCCTTGATAAATTACTAGTCAGACTGAAAGAAACTGGACATCGTGTATTAATTTTTTCTCAAATGGTCCGAATGTTAGACATCATTGCTGAATATTTACAACTTCGTCGTTTTGCATTTCAAAGATTGGATGGTTCAATTAAAGGAGATTTAAGAAAACAAGCATTAGATCATTTTAATGCTGAAGGTTCAACAGACTTTTGTTTCTTACTCTCAACTCGTGCTGGTGGGCTAGGAATTAATTTAGCTACAGCCGACACAGTCATAATATTTGATAGTGATTGGAATCCTCAGAATGATCTCCAAGCTCAAGCTCGTGCTCATCGAATTGGTCAAAAAAATCAAGTAAATATTTATCGTCTGGTTACCAAATCATCTGTAGAAGAGGATATTGTAGAAAAGGCCAAAAGAAAAATGGTTCTGGATCATTTAGTTATACAACGAATGGATACAACGGGTAGAACAGTCTTAGATAAAGGTTCCAAAAGTGGTAACGTCTTCAATAAAGAAGAATTAAATGCCATTTTAAAATTTGGAGCTGAAGAATTATTTAAAGAGGATGAAAATGAAGGAGATGATAATTGTGATATTGATGAGATTTTAAGAAGAGCAGAGACACATGAAGATAATGCTGAACGTCCAGGTGATGAACTTCTCTCTGCTTTTAAAGTAGCCTCCTTTGCTGTAAATGAAGATGAAGAGTATGAAAATACACCATCATCATCATCTATTCGTCCTCTTCAACAATTACAAGCGGCTTTAGACTGGGAATCAATAATACCAGAAGATTTAAGAAAAAGAGTTGAAGACGAAGAAAAGGAAAAAGAAATGGCTGATTTATATTTACCTCCAAGAAGTAGTAGAGCAGCAGCAAGAGAAAATGATGACAAAGAAGCTGGTGCTGGTGATTCTTTGTTAGGGGGTAAAAAGAAACAACGAAAGAGAAAAAGACAAAGGGATGATAGTGAGGAAGATGAAGATAGTGATGGAGATGGTAGAAGGAAAAAGAGAGGAAGACCAAGATTATATGGAAAGAAAGAAATTGTTAAAGGTTTAAATGATAATCAAATTAGAAAATTTATTAAAAGCTTTAAAAGATTTGCTAAACCTTTACTTAGAATTGAAAAAATTGCTGAAGATGCAGGATTATCTGACAAACCAATGGCCGAATTGAAAAAATTAGGTGAAAATCTCTATCAAAGATGTTTAACTTCTATGGCTGAAGCTAAAGCAAATCCATTACCTCCTACACCAATTAAAGAGGAAGATCCTACTTCTTCTCTACCTCCTTCCTCTACTACTGTTCCTCTTCCTACTACTACTACTACTCCATTAGTAACAACTACAATGACTCCTGGAGGAGGAGATGTATCTGGTACAAGTCCATTTGGTGGTACAAATAGTAATTTAAATACTCTTCAAAATAGTACTAATCCAGATGGAAGTAATAATCCTACTACTACTATTGCTACTAATAAAATTCCAAAGAAACCAAGAGAAAAAGCACCAACTTTTTTCATTGCTGGTGTGTCTGTTAATGCCAAAACATTTTCAAATTCATTAGAAGAATTAGAACCACTTGGTGAAGCCATTCCACGTGATGAAAATACAAGAAAATCTTGGAAATTTGATTTACCTACCAAACCACCTGGATATGATGTGGAATGGGGGCCAGAAGAAGATACAAAATTATTATTAGGTGTCTATGAATATGGATTTGGTGCCTGGAAGTTAATTGCTGAGTCTGACCCAGTATTAAAAGAAAAAGTAATAATTGATAATATTGATCCTGAAAATCTAAATAAAAAACCACAATTAAAACATATTCAGTTAAGAACAGAACATCTAATTAAAGTATTAAGAAAACATCAACTATCAACTAAAAAAATACCTAAACCTAGAAAGAAGAAGGGAGAAAATAGCAAAAAGAAGGACAAATTAGATGCAAGTATGATGGGTCATGATGAAAACTCTGCTGTCAATAGTATACCATTATCAACATCAATGGATGGTATTATTACTACTACTGGAAAAGATTCAGAACATCATCATCATCACCATAAAGAGGGGAAAGGTAGTGGAAAAGGAGCAGGAGGAAAAGATGGAAAAGCACGAGCCAGGAAAAAGAAAGATGCTGGACCAATGCATTTTACAGCTCATGCTGAACCTACATCACTTAATGTTTTGGGTGATTTGGATCCAGTCATCTTTAATGAATGTAAAGAAAAAATGAGACCAGTGAAAAAAGCACTCAAAGCTTTAGATCGTGCCGATCCCTCTCTTACTGAAAAAGAACAGATAAAACAAACAAGAGACTGTCTTTTACAAATTGGAGATCAAATTACTACTTGTTTAGATGGAATTACTGATGCAGTTGAACTAAAGAAAAGTAAGACCAATTTATGGTATTTTGTCTCAAAATTTACTGAATATGATGCTGGAAAATTATATAAATTGTATAAAAGTGCTCGTAAAACTCGTGAAAAGGAAGAAGGTAAAGAAGGGAAAAAGAAGAAACATGATAAAGAGAAAAAAGAAAAGAAAGATAAATCATTATTATCATCTTCATCAAAGAATGAAAAAGAATCATCGTCAACAACAACAACAACAATTAAAAAAGAACGACACAAGGAAAAAGATTCGAGAGATAAAAATGACTCATTTCATCGTAATCATCATCATGGAGGAAGAAATAGTAATAATGAACGAGATAGTAGTAATATGAAAGGAGATAAAGATAATAATAATCGAGATTCATCCCGTTCATCCAAATTTGAAAGAGATCGATTTGACAGAGACAGTCGTGATAGAGATCGAAATAGAGAATGGGATAGAGGTTCTACCGTTGGTAGTAATATGGATCGGAATGACAGACTAAGTATTAGTGAAGATAGTAATAGTCGTGGAGCCTATGAAAGATTACCTGGTGATGTGAGAGTTGCCCCACCACCACCATCCTCATCTGAAAGAGAGCGTAATAATGATAGAGTTTCTGATCCTCGTGGTAATCGTGGTAATAATAGTAGTGACTTGAGAGGAGAATATGACCGTGTTCCTGGTGACCCAAGAGATCGTAGTGGTTGGAATAATCGTCATCATTTTGATCGAAATAGTAGTAGCAGTAGTAATAATAATGATAGATCCAATTGGTCTGATCGTAGTCCAAATCCACGAGGAGGAGGAGGAAGATCATGGAACAATCAAAATTCAAACAATAATACTACTAGTAATAAACGGTAAAAAAAACATGCAATATATAACATTTTTAAAATATGCATAATCATAGATTTAATAATGATAGATATTTTTAACACAGTAGTAGTAGTATTCTTGTGTTCTTTATTTATTTATTCATAATATATATTATGACATTAAAAACAATAATAATTTTCAAATTATCTATTTATTTTTGATTGTTTGTTATAACAGTTGGAGCTCATCTGCTTCATCAGTTTCAGTTTCCGGATCTCATGGTGGAGGACAACCTATAAGAAGAGACGTGGGACAAGCACCACCACCTCCTTATTATTCTGGAAGACCTTAAATTCCAATTTCATTCTTTCGTCGTCGCCAAAAATATATTATATTATCATCATCTCTGAGTTCACATACTCGTTATATCGATAGTACTCGTATTCGCTAAAACTTATGTATGTATAATAATATTATATCTCACATGGAAAAGACTTGATATTAATAGTAATAATAATAGTAAGAACATATTATATGATAACAGTAGGAAATATAGTAACAGGGAGATGATAAGAATTGGTTTTTTTTTTCGCCTCCGAAAAAAAAGAAGTACTCGTATAATCAATTCTGTATGTCTATCTAAATTTCTATAAAAGATGAAAATTAATTAATTAATTTTCCTCTATAACCAAAACAAACAACATTTTTTCCCTGTTTTTTAAATGTTTCTGTATAAGAATAATAGTATTACATTATTAATATTATTATGGAAAAAATGTGTAAATCAGAAAATGTTTAGTATAATAATATATTATATTATTATTATTATACTATTTTATTTATTATCACCAGTGATTCATTTTTTGAGCATTTCCACTATTAAAAAAAATGCAATCAGTTTAACTTGACCAATAGTTGAAACGTATAATATTATGTAATATATACACTATTATTATTATTGTTATGATTTCTTGTTCTTCTTAAGTTTTATTACATAAGTATACACTGTACTCTGTTCGTTTTTCCTTTCGTTATTAATTACTATATCTACACACAACATATTATTATTGTAATAATTAATATGATTGATTCTTTTCTGATATCACATTTCTTTTAGTGTCTGTTATTTTTTTTTTCCTGATAAACCTGAGTTGTTAATAATAACAAAATATACTACTACTACTATTGTATTATTTATTTCCATTGATTTGGAAATGTGCAAGATTGCATTATTATTATTATTACTATTTTAGTAGTGTTTTGTGTTTTATGTAATATATTGAGTGATGAGATAAAAACTCATTGTTATTTATTTGTGATGATTCGATAAATAGATATTGATGAAATTGCTAACAACAATATTTTATAAATATTTAAGACGTTAAACATTCTTGTGAATTTTAAAGAATGTACTTATAAATTATTATATATGCAATGTATTTACATACGAATTCTCTTTATCTGTAAGATTTTGAAATGGTTTTATAAAAACGGGCATCAGTTGATAATATTATTTATAAAAATAATAATATATTTGTATCCTACAAAAGAAAAACGTTGTTGATGCAGTTTTTAAGTCGCAAGAACAAACTATTATTATTATTCCATAATATATTATAATATGATGTGTGGATAGTTTTTACTATACATTGTTGTTATTACAAAACGACTATACTACTATTGCATTTGCCTATACATGCATTGTATTACTTATATATAACGTATGTCATTACTATTGTAGTCTATTTGTAAAAGAATATTACATAATATATTATTATTATTATACAAGAAATGTACCTACTATTCTATAAGTTTATCATTCAACTGATGATTATAATAGATTTTTATTAGTTTTATTTTTCATTTAATTTAAATATATGCTAGGTGTATACAAAATTTTAATAGTAGTAGTTATTGTTTGTGTTTCATATTGCCACGAGAAAAAAAAACTACTATGTATACAGAAACTACTACATAAAAAAAGGTATATTTACAACAACAACATGGTATAATATTATGTCATCAAACAAATAGTTATGATGATTATTATACAAACAGAAAGAAAAAAGTGAGAGGAATTTATAATATATATTATTATGTTATAGAAAACTGATAAATAACGTACAAATTCTATTTAATATAATACAACTAAAATATATCCATGTCCGAAAAAAAAAGAAAACTAAGAAATCCAAGTGTTGAACTAAAACAAACTTGGGAATTTATATACTTCTTTTTTAAGAAAAAAAAAACAATCGCAATAAAAAAAAAGCAGCAAGCAAATGAAAGTTTTAACAAAATTTCAATTGTATCTCTTGTATACTCTCTAATTTTCATAACTCATAACCGAATTCTTGTATAATATTTCTTCATAATATTTTATATAATGATTACGATTCACAAAAAAAGGATGCATAAGTACATAATATATTTTAGGGCTTTCAAAGTAAACTGTATGGAGAGGGACTGTTCACATATTACGTTATCAAAAAAATCGGAAATTTTTGGACCCCTCCCTCCCCTCTAATACATTAT
>JAQGBH010005700.1:0-13831 GCA_034698265.1 Sminthurinus aureus | reverse complement strand
GATATTCTCCCATGTTCAAAGTCATGTACACTGGGATTTGGTCAGCTATTGAATCTGGAGATAAAAATCAAGTCATCAATCTCCCTGAAGTAGATCCCATAGCATTTTCCATGTTTCTTCGTGTAAGTTCATGTTTTAGTAAAACAAAATTACGAAAGTATCATAATGTTTCAGGAATATCATGATATTATAAAATGTGATTCATGCTGTTTTAAATGAAAGTCAATAATAATAATGATAATATCGTATATTATTATGTGTAATGTGCAGCTGCTTAATGTGAAGCGATTGAACCGACCAATGCTTACAGGCTTAAAATGTACCGTTGACTTAGCTCTTCACCTCCTCAACTTGGCCAAAATGTACATGATTCCCCATATCCAAGAAGGATGCAGAAATTATTTACTCAGCGGTCCTCGTGTTGAAGATCCCCGTTCAATTGCCCTGATTTATGAATCCCTAAAGGACACTGATGAAGAAGAATTAAAAGAAAAAACTTATTCAGAGTTGCTAAAGTAAGACGCATAATATCCTTAAATTAGTATTATTATCATTATAAATTAAAAGCAAAATATTAACCATTAAATAACACGATTGTTAATTTTGTTCCCTTCACCATAACAAAAAATGTAATGTTAAATGTTAGTAAACATCTCTATAAAATGTTGTTTATATAATAATATATTATTATGATGGATTTATTATTTGCAGGAATTTTGGTTTGGTAATCTTAAATGATACAGCTTTATCTGAGATATCTGATCAAACGTGGATAAAGATCCTTCGAGATTCAGTTGGAAGAAATCATTTGCTGTATAATGTGGAAGAAAAAGAAATTTTAAAGACCTTAGTTAGGTTAGTTTTAAAAATATAGACAAACAAATTATTATTACGTATGTACTTGAATTTTATTCTTTATAATTTTAAATTGTGTGTGTGTCAACATTGTAGATGGGGAGTGCTAAAGTCTGAGTTGGACGGCATCAAGAAAATGTTGCCATACATCCTGTTGAACAAAATACCTGATACAGAACTTCATGATATTCTATTTTTCATCTCACAAGAGGACTTACAACAAGTCAAACAACAGCAATTACAAGTAATAAATTCTCGAGATAAACAACAGCAATTAGAAGCAATCAAGGCTAGAGAGGAACGAGTTCGTCAACAAAAACAAGAAGAACGGTGCCGAGAAGAAGAGAAACGAAAATTAGAGTTGCTGAAATCTAGGTGTAAGTTTTTGGCTTTTTTTTTTAAATTTTGATTGTTTCATCATGTCTTTAGTCTTTGATTTATATTTTATACTACGAACTACGAGCTTTTTTAATTGTATTGGTTTTTTAGGTGAAGATTACAAACAAAATCGTCAGCAGAGAGTCAAGAGTGGATTGAACAATTCAGAGGTAAAGTTATTTGCAATTTGCAATGAAGAACTACACATGATCCATAATAAAATGATATAATAATATTTTATGCATTTGGTTGGGTTGGTTTTCATACACGACTTACAATTAATAATTTGTGGCTATTTTCATTTTTAGTCTGAGACTGGTGAAACTAATTCAACAAAAATGACCATTATTGTTGGCAATACTGGAGCAAACATTCGGGGAGAAAGCAATGTCGTTCAGAGTTTTCTCCCATATTTGAAATCACAGATCAATCTGTTTTCTGTACAGTTGGAATTAGAACATGATGGTGAAAGTTTAGATGACGAAAATAATTTCATAATCAATTTACCAGACATTGATACAGGTTTTCTTCTGGTTCTAGAAGAAGTAAGTAATATTTTAATCTCTGTGGTAATTGTTATAATGTAATATTATTATGAATTACAAAGCTTTTTTATGTTTAAAATTCCTAGGTTTGATTTTTGATTCTGTTTTGTTTCTTCTGTAGGCTCTTGATGAGGATGATCTGACTTGGAATTATTTGGTTTCTCAAGATTTTACTAATAACGAGGTGCTGGATATTTTACTTCTGTCCAGAATTTATTTTGGAGAAAATGTTACAGCTGCTTGTATCGATTTTTTCAAAAATAATCCTGATGTGGTCAACAATCCAGCGTTTTTCCTGCATGTGTATCAATTGTTGAACAATATTCAGACGCCAAATGACGTTAAATGGGCTTTTGCACTTGTAAAATCGTAAGTGTCAATTATTAATTTACATATATTGATAGTTTGACTCAATGCTCAAAGAAATGCTGTTTACTGTATAATGTATAATGAAAAATATTTATAGTTTATAGTAATAATTTTAGACCAAAGGTTTTACGTATTCTATGTTTAAAATATTAAATGTTAAATACTGTTGTTGTTTTTTATTTTTCATGTAGAAATTTTGCCCGTTTCCTGTCAAATGATTCAGCTCTTGGTGAAATGTCAGCAGAAACTTGGATCAAAGTGCTCCACGACACTCGTTTTGGCCTACTTCACAGAACAGCTTATTTTAGTGGCGTCGCAGAATTGGAAATTTATCTTGGACTTATAAAGTAAGAATCATCAAACGCATTGATTTCTGTTTTAATTCTCTCTTCTATTATATCTAGTCATTTCTGTGATATAAAAAATTAACTGGGATTTTCCAGCTTGAAAATATTGGTTTTTTTTTGTACCACAACTTTAATAACAATGATGAATATTTTTATTAATTTCCCAATTGTTTTTGGAAACAGATGGGGAGAAATTCAATGCAGAAAACAGGAGTTGGAACCATCCGCAGAAAATTTGCTCAAAGTTGTACGAGAAATTCTACCTTTTGTAATTCTTGATCAAATTGCACGTGCCGATCTCAGGGGTTCCGAGGTTTCGTTCAGAGTACTCGTTGAATACGAACGTTTGAGTGATCCGTGAAATTAATTATCAACCCTTTTAATTTGTTACTGGTTTTCAAAACTCGAAGCGCATCATTATTTTGCTAATTACTCATTTCATTTTATTATTACAGCTTTACTTTCTCAGTATATTTAAACATGTAAATTTTAAAATTATGCATTATTTTTCGTCCTTTTTTCCCTCTCTAGAATTTTTTATAAAAGTATAATAGGCATTTTTCCACTTTCAATTTCTATATATTTATCTTGATCACATTTTCCTTTTCGTTGTACTACTGTTTTGTGATAATTATTAATAACAAGTACTGACATTTCCGATTTCAATATTAAATTGATAATAAATAATAATTACTACATTTATTCGCAAAATATTGTGCATCATGCAGGTATGTACAACGTTTTTCAAGCATCAACATTAAATTTCATTGTCGATTCCAAATTCTAGATTTTAGACTTTAAAATACACAAGTACCTTGCGTCAAAACTAATCAGGCAAATGGAAAATTGAGAAGGAAAATGCCAAACAATTTTGTAAACTGTTCAATGTCTTTCAAGAGGAAACGGTTTGTCAAATTCCTTATCACAATATTCACAAGTCACAAGTATGAATTTATTTTGCTTTCAACGTTCCGCGATCTTGAGAAATTTTTGAGCAGTTTTCTTGGCTCTTTTGTGAAATAACTGACAATAAAATTTTCTGGCAGAGACCTGTTGAGATGTGCTGATGTGAGCATATAATCTAAAATCTTTTGAATTGTAGGCAGTCATGTTTTCTTCTCTTTGTAGGAGAAGAGCAAAGAGACGAGTGTAATTTTTCGGAGTTTCCTCGTTCGTTGTCTCGTTTCTTGTTATAAAATAATTTTTACACAGCCTCGAGTCTCTAGCCTCGAGCCGCTAGGAGATTAAAACTCAAAAGTATGTTAAGCCCTCAGAAATAATTTATTTGTTTAGTCTATAGTCTTCAGATGCTTTCAGCTTTTGACATTCTTTTCTGCGTTTCTTTAAGTATCTTTCCATGAGACAGAAAAGAGCGTAAAAGGAACATCATCAATCATCAAGTTTTCATTGAATTTCAAGTGCAAATTAAATGCACAGTACTTGATGTTAGACTCTTTTTGAGCATGCACGATACATAATTTTCATTTGTTTTCTCAATATGTGCCCTAAAAAAGACCATATTGTACCTGATGCAATTGGACCGCTCTAGAGGGGACGAAAACAAAAAACGGCTTTGAACTAATTCAGTTTCATGGTTTTGATTCTTTTTGAATGATTTGGACGCCAGTTGAACTTTTCGGGGGGACGTAGCTGCTGCTCTTAACTTCAGTTTCTTTATTCTACTGTCACAACAAATAGTTGCGAACGTGGAAAAACAAACACCAGGAAAAAATGGGCATAATACAATTGCCTATTTAAATTGCTAGCTCACATTAAAATTGGCTCAGAGAATCCCAAGAAATGAAATCAAATACGAATCAATTATCACATTTTTTGACCAATAATCTCAATATCTCTGCTGGTAAACGGTTACGAGGGCAAGTAATATTCCAGGGTCTTACTGTACTCCCTCTCCAACCGACATAAACCCATCCAATTCTGGATAAGACATCTCGGTCCCTTTGCTTGCGAATCCCACTTTGTACGGTAAATTCTCAAATTGAATATTTACGCTGTTGAAAATAAAATACTTAACAAATTGCATCTTGAATCTTGAACTTGAAGAGTTTTCAATCATCATAATATGATGTCAAGTTTTAGCCCGAGTGTTTTGAATTCTGAAAAAAAAAACAATGCCATCAACTTGATAATTTTCAATTTTGTACTTGTGAAGGGGGTTGTTGAAAATTAAATTGCAAAATATTGACTCACACTCCATTTTCAGTCTAGTCTAATTTATTTCACCAACACAAACAAATTTTGTACGTTTCAGCTCCAGACTCCAGACAAATTTGTAAATTGTGGAACTTTATACGTAAACTTATCGCCTCCCCTTTGATAAAATGGCCGCAAATTTGATCAACTTGAAGATGCAATTAATAACCTTTGTATTAGGAATCCAAAGCTGGACTGCACATCATTTATTTGCTATGTCGGAAAGCATTGCACTTTCCCTGAGGTCACCGATCGAAGCAACAATTCTCCGAGGCATTGATCTGGCTTCGATTCTCGAGGACGTGGTGGAAACTGGCTGTTGGATTCATCTATGTGAAAACATCATGCAGAACTCAAGAGAAAGGAAAGAAATTCAATTGGCAGCTCAAATCGGAATCGGAATCGGCTTCGAACAAAACTCAATTTCAAATTCACTTACAAATACCAAAATTTTCATTCCCGTCCTTTTACAAGATGGTGATCCATCGGATGGTAAATACAGAAATCAAAGTCGATTGAGTGACGGACTTAGTTTGACAGCAGGCATAAAAAACTCGCACTGCTTTATCAACATGTTTTACTGGCCTTTCAGTTTTTCTACCAGTGAAAAAGAGAAAACGTTTTCGGCTCAAGTGGAGGAAAAAAGAAAGCAAATTCTATCCTATTCTGCCAACAACGTTTTTTGTACGGTTATTGAAAAAAATGACTGTACAATCGGGAGCTCACATTCTGTTGCAAAATTCACGTTCATCTTCTTGGAAGTTTCAGAACAAGGAAATGTTATATTCAATCCGAATCCGAATTCGAATGAAAGACAATCAAATTCAAAGAACACGAAGAAGAGCCCAACAAATTTTCCTCAACCATTTTTTTCCAATTTCCAACCCCTTTCAAATGCGTCTCGTCAAATATTTCCTCTTACGGTCATCACGATTCTGGCAAGAGATCCCCATCGTCAAAAAAGCAGAAGCAGCGGGACGGAAAAGGAATTGGAATTTTCTAGCGTCTGGATTGTTAATTATTTGACGGTCCTTATGGAAAATCATGAAAAGGAAATACCGTGTGAGAGAAGCTCTCCAGAAACGTCATGCTACTCCAAAATTACGTCAAACAACAAGCAGAACCAGAAGAATTTAACAACTAAAAAACCGAAATATGAATCAAAACCCTCAATTTTATCACAATTATCCCGATTTTCTACTCCAGCAGATAAAAATGGTCCAGTTATTTTTAAGACAGCTCTTGAAAATTTTTTCAACTCTGTTCTGAATGACACTTGGACGCGTGGTGAATTTCAAAAAATGTTTGAAAACAGCTGGAAATCTCAGACGCTGAGGGTACAGATCTACCTTGTTGCACCCGAAATTACAGACAGCCATGACTTGACATGGATTTGGACTGGAAGCCAAAATTACAAATTCATCACGAGTGACAGCGTCTACCAAATGAAAAGCGGACTCCAGATCTACACGACGCCGTTCCAAACGGAAGTTTGGACACTCCTTCTGGTTTCCATGGCAACCACGGTCACTATTATCCTCATTTTTGCTTTGGTTTTGCTGGAAGATCAAAAAAAAATCTTCTTCAAAAATTAGGGTGATCTGGAAGATACTGTCCGAACTCTGTTTGTGGATCCTCAGGATTTTGCTGGAACAACCTGATCAAGAAATTCCTCCAGAAATCCACCAGAAAATCCACCAAAACTTTCTCAAAAACGGATTGAAGAGAACGATTCGCCTGATTTTGGGCGTTTGGTTGGTGATGAGCCTGATTTTGATAAACGGTTACCGCGGGATCATCAAAAGTGACTACACGTTGGACTTTCCATTTGCAAGTGATCCAAAGTGGAACAGTTCGACCGATTTCCTCAGAGATGGCAGCTTCTTCGTCTACTACACTCAAATGGATTGGGAATGTCCAACGGAAATGATACCTGATCAAACATTTTTCAACATGACTCTGTATTTTGGCGTCTACGATGGGAATAGAAAAAAACCTCCAGCATATCGTTTTTCCAGGATTATGAGTGACATGCAAAATAAGTATGCGTCTAAATGCACATCCCTGTGCTCCGACGACATTATCGAAGTTCCGTTTGAAAAATCTGGTTGTCAGAAATTCCAGCCGTGTCAACAAATGTACAAGCTTTCTCTTGTTTTGACTCGTCAGAACGACACGTGCACCAAAGGACTCCCAAATCTCATCAGAAATAAATTGAGACATCCAAAAACTGTTTTCATGACAACTGCTCAGGATTTCCCCTTCTACTGGAATCAGTTCAAAAAACAAATGAAAAAACATCCAGAGCTTAACATGAAATTCGTTCACAATGGACAAGAATCGGTATCGGAAAAAGATGAATCGGTTCAAGAAATAAAAGGATTTGCCATTGATTTGGGCTTGTTGGAAAGTGCTCCTCATGTGATTTTGACCCCACTGAAGATTCTGCTGAGTTCTGGCATTTTTTGGTGGTGGGAAAAATGGGAACAAATCAAATTCCATCGGGATCGACAAATTTGGAGGAATCCGAATTCAACAGAATTCATCGACGAGTCTTTCACAGAATTCAAACCACTCTCATTTCAAGATTCGGATATTCATCTCGTCTTTCAAACTTGGCTTCTATTTCTCATTCTTCCTGCGATTGTTTTCCTGCTTGAAATCATTTTAAAGATTGTGTGCACAAAAATCAACTTGTGTTACTTGTGAACTTTTTTTTATTGATCATTGTTTCTATTCGAATACTGAAATGGTTGACTTTTTTGTATCCAAAATGCCTCATTTCCTATTCAATTAACCACGTATTTTTTTCTAGTGTAAAACAGAGGATATATTTTACGTCCATCATCAAATCAATTATAATATAAAAATCATAAAATCATAAAATCGTGGAATCTGTTTCACTGAGCTTGCTTACAGCATAGAAAATGTCATTAATTTCAAATACGATTAAGTTTTAAACTAAACAATGAAAAAGAAATAATTCACACATCAAGTATTACAGATAAAAAATATTGTACATTTCATTTATTTAAAAGTACATCATCAAAATCAGACAAACATTTTGTTGGGATAATGGATAATAAATTCATTTGATGTAAGAATGGAGTAACAAAATATAATAAAGAAAACACACAGGGACAAAATTGTGGTGTTTTTGCATAATTCATTTTTTAAATTTCAAGATGTCATAGAAATGATTGCACATATTTCAAAATCCATTAGTCCTCATCAACAAACGAGGCGATGTCACCGAGTGCTTCTTTCAAATGATCCAAGGCCTCCGCTGAGAGCTGCAATTTAAAATAGAAATAAAGAGGTTAAAAGAGCATTTGCACACAGATATTATGTAAAATGTTGTAAAAAAATGTTCATAACTGACACTTCTATTCATGTAAAAAATCTAAAGTGAGCACAAATAAAAAAATGTGATACTTCATATTTACCACTGATTTATCACTAAAGCGAAGACTCTGAAGATTCGTCATAAATCCAAGACAATCATAAATCAGGACGTTCCAAACAGAAACTGCGGAGGCACGCGAAGGGTCAAGCATTTCAAGTCTGTCAAAAACAAATCATACATTTTTGATTATTTTCATTGTTTAAATTTTTTGTACTAACAAAATAATTATTACTTTCTATTGAAAATGATGATTAAAGATAAAATGAAAATGTAATTACTTTTCAAATCACTGAGTTTAGAAGCTGAAGAGGTAGAAGAATTGTCAGATTCCTTTACAATTGCAGCATCTCTTTTAAAATCCCATCGAATGTCAGCTCCCATCAACCACTTTTGATACAATTGTAATTCTGATGGAAGCAGTGGAATATTTAGCTCGAGTCTTTCAAGTCCCTCCCAAAAAGAAAAAAGATGTGGAGTCAAAAATGCTGAGACACTATAAAAGCTAAAAAGTGGATCCATGTTTATTTTAAGAGACTTGAGATTGGGCCATACATTTCCTTTCAGCGCCACAGAACTAGAACTGTGGAAACTATGATTCAATTCCACTTCTTCAATAGACAAGCTCTGAAGTTTCTTTCCATTTGCCAAAGGGTGTTCTTCCCACTCCTGAACTTTTTCATTCACACCTTTTGGAACATGAGGCAAAACCAATTTCTTGAGTCGAGGAAGTTGAAGAGCGATTGTAAAAAAGGGCCAAACAGTTGTACTACTTCCACTAATGATCATGGTTTCCAAAACGGAAAAATTCACAGGAATTAGCCAATCATCTAGCCATGGTGTTTGTTCCGTGTAAATCAACATTTCAATATCCAAACATTTCAGAGTATTCGAATATTCGATAAAAAATTGACGAACTAAATTCCCATTGAATCGTGAACAAGGTGCTCCAAATTTTAAAGTGACATGATTCAATGGCCATTCCAATTCATCAGCAATCAGAGAGTTTACTGTTAGAAAATCCAGTCTGTCCAATATTATTTTTGACACATTTAATTGGTTTCCTTTTTCCATCAAACTTTGATAATATAAATTGAGAGGCAAATCCAATCGAATGTCTTTTAATGAAGCCAACTTCTCAAGCAATGTATTAATAGTAGTAAGCCATACACGTACAGGATTAGCCTCCTCATCAGTTAGATCAAGTGGTATATTCTGCAGAGATAAATCATCAGTTTCCAGAATTTCCAAGTGCGATAACTTCTCAAGTGCTCCCTTTAAATTCGTCATACCATTTGGAGTGTCAGTTTTGAATTTGAGTTCTTTCACTCTTTCATTCAGCTCTGGAAATTTCTCCAGGATATTCAAAACATCATTACTTCGACTGATGAGTTTGAACATTGCTGCTGGTTTTGCCAGTGATAGGAAATTCAGGAATTCTTCTTCCGTTGTTTCATCTGACTCATTGATGAATGTTGGAGAAAGAAGGGACTTTTTTAAGATTTCTTCTCCTCCTTCTGCAGCCCACAATTTGGAAACAAGGCGAGCAAATTTCAAATCCTTCACATTTAGAAAAGTCATTATGTTTTGAACAATCTGTAGAAAAAAAGGAAATATTAGACACGCCAATTAAATTTCCATTCTATAAAAAATATTTATATTTTGTTTTTCGTACAAAATATTTGATATCCGATATCGTACATGATCGATTTTAAGTGGGTCCAAATTTGATGGAGGAGAAAATGGTTTTTCGTCCAAATCTTTGCATACCTAGAGTTTTTCATTTACATTTGCGTAGTAAAATAAATAATATAAGCATATTTAAATAGACAGAAGTTAAAAGTGTGAGTTTTCAAATTGAACTATATGTCACTATTAATTCATATTGCTTACCTTGCTAATGTCTTGACTTGATGAAGACTCGTCTCATAAAGACATCTTTTTCATATTGTTGTTGACCGCTGACCATTCCTCTAAACAAATATTATTTTCATTTCTACGATAATTATTATTGACAAAAACAGTTAAAATATAATTAGGCTCAAAGTGAAGTTGATTTATTATTTATTCTGTAACCTTCAGTCTTCAGTTATTGCAAAATCACGACTAAATGAAATGGATTTCAATCTCCAAAATTATTTAATGATGATTACTTCTATAATCTCCCCATCTCAATTCCCACATGATCTTCGCTTCAAATCACAGTGACATTATGCACTTACTTATTACAAATAAATCCAAAGTTAATTGAACACTTTTGTTAATTAGGAAAAAAAGCCTCGGTTGTTTTTATTTTTTATTGAAAACCAAGTTCTTATATTTGTTTTTACAAACTTTTTGATTCATAAATTAATTAACATCTACTACACCAGCATGGTAAAATGAAAAAAAAGATCATGGCATATTTATATCGTACAATCGTACAAGAGGTAGCTCAATTCATTCGTGTCAAAATAGGTCATATAAAATGCAGTAAAATTATGGAGTATTCTCACTATTCATTATTATTTAATTATTAATAATTCATCAGGACGCGAAGGTTTTTGTGTCAAAAATTTACATTATGCTATAACTGTATCTTCCCTTGTTTTGTAAATATGAAACATGCATAATTCATATCACCTTTTATTCTCGTTTTCATTAATTCTGTAGTAACTAGAAACTAGTAATTAGTCAAATAAACAAGGATCGCGTAGAAAAGAAAACCAAAAGGAGACTTAGTTGGAAAGAAAAAGAATAGCAATAAACAGAATCATTATTATTGCTAAAATGTCTATCCAATAATCCTTAATTATTTGGTTTGCTAGAGACGCTAGAATTCCCTGCAATTCGTTTACTTCTGAATGTTTTTCAACCACAACTGCTGCAGTTTCTCCGAGTCTGGTTTCCAACAAGTTCACCGCTTCATTAGAGAGCTAGAAAACACAATCGTATAGAAAAGATGGATTAGCGGTATTTCCATCAAAAATATTGAGAAATTTTCATATTATTTTTACTCAATATGTTATAAAAGCACAAGAAAAAATCTAATCAGGATAATTATTAACTATTAGCCCAATAAGTTAGAGTAAAAGTTACAGAATTCTATAGGTGCTGCCAAAAGGCAAAAAACAAGCAAAGAAATTCCACAATTCTCGAAAAGCACCAGGTTTCCAATTTGCAAATTTTTGATGGCAGTGCATGGAAAATCAGACAACCATCATCGTTTCCCGATTCACTGCGTAGGCTGGCTCACTGAAAAATACGAGAAATTGTCAACTTGAAAACCTGGTGCTTTTCGAGAATTCTGGAATTTCTTTGCTTGTTTTTTGCCTTTTGGCAGCACCTATAGAATTCTGTAACTTTTACTCTAACTTATTTTGATACTTTTAGACTTTTGCATTCACCAAGCACTCTAAAATTCAGAGCTCCTCTCCACTGTTACTCGTACAGGGCACATGAAAACTCGAAAACGTGGGCGACTAACAAATTCCCAAAATTTTACTGCTCTGGTCCACTTGTAAAACGGAATTCGATGTGCGAATATGTACTTTCACACAAGTCAATATTTCGAGTCGAATCTAGGATTTTTATTCACTCCTTTTTGAATGATAGCTATTCGTAAAAGTATCTATTTAAACTCAGCGTAGCGTAGGCGAGACAGTCGAGTTTAAGATTCATTTACAAAGAAAGCTAAAAGAACTCATAATTACGTTCAAGATTTGATGGTAAATTATAATTATTATTATTATTCCTCCCCGGATTTTAAACTACGTAACCACTACCAAAACTCACAGCAACTCGAAAGAATGTTCCGCCCATATTTTCTGGGAGGAGCTTCAAATATCCATGGCAACACTACATCAATTTCGCCTCAAATTATATAAAATACCCTAAAAATACGTAATTATTGGCATAACACGCGTCCGAATTCCGGTGTCAAAAAATTCTCAACGGAATTTGCAGCAGAAATTGGATATTTGAACGTGCTCGAAACATGAAAAATTTCTAATTAGCGGAAGGCGGTCAAATCGCACCCGAAAACTTGCTCCTCTGAAAAACAATTCACAATTTTGAGATTTTTTAGAATATTCTGAAAGAGTATGACAAAAGACTCCTCGAGACAC
This sequence comes from Sminthurinus aureus, assembly GCA_034698265.1. Taxonomy (NCBI): domain Eukaryota; kingdom Metazoa; phylum Arthropoda; class Collembola; order Symphypleona; family Katiannidae; genus Sminthurinus; species Sminthurinus aureus. The sequence continues at coordinate 1,614 of JAQGBH010005700.1, read as the reverse complement.
GTTTCGACCAAATTTCAATAAATTACAATAAAAAATGTGGCTACAGTGAATTTGGAAAGACATTTCCAACTTTGAATGGATTTGTGAATGTTGCGTTAGCAACGGCTTGTTATTTTGGCTGTATCTAAGCAATCGAGCGTCCTACAAAGTTGAGAGTGGGCTCAAAAGATTGCCCGTAGCCGAAATATACTAATTTCATGTCAAAACCACTGATTTGGGTCTCCAAATGCCCAAGAAAATGCGGAGTCTAGTTTAGAGAACTTGGTGAATGCAAGCTATAGTACTTTGTTTTGAAATTACAAAACTTATAAAGCACCGATAGAAAAACGAGAACAGGATGAGAAAATGTACATTTCATTTCATCGAATACGCCCAAATTTATGACCTTGCCCTGACCCGAGGTCAATTTCCTGTGATCGTCAACACAATTTTTGGACAGAATAACCAAACAATTACAAATCGCGGTGCTAGATTTCAAAACCTTGGCCTTGGAAAAGTTGTCAATGTGTTTTTAATGACCCCTGGACAATTTGAAATGGCGAATTGGGGAGCGTCTTGGCTCAGTTTCAGTTTCGCAGACTTAGAGCTAGAGCTGTCGGCAGATATGAACTCTCGGAGCACTTGAGATCTCTTCATAACACCGAACAGTCAACCAGAAAATCGAATAAAGCTGATTACGAGTCGAATACTCGAGATATTTGTGGTGGCAGATCGAGTTGCTGATCCTTGGAATGTCCAAAAAGTCATTCACGACAGCGAAACTTTCCACGATGCGCATATTCCGTCCTTCATTTTACTTTATGACACCAAATTAAACAAAATCCACCAAGGTTTTTATTACTGTCCAAACTGTTTGAAAAAAGGGGTCATGGGGTATGAATTTCCATTAAATTGCCCTGCAGGTCATAGTCGAGGTCGAGGTCGAGGTCAAAAGTTAGGTCGAGGTCAAAATGATAAAGAAAAAGGGTTCAAAGGGGCTTCTTGCTACAAGCAAATAATGAATTTTTACAACAATCTCAAAAACACTGGAACAAGATTGCCGGTTGAAATCATTCTAAATAAGTACTCGGAGAACCACATCTTGTACGAAATAGTTCCAAAAGTACCTTGGGTACCTTTACAAAGTGATAAATTCCACACACCCTTTCACCGTCATCACCCTTTTGGCCAAGTAGTGACCGCAAAAGAAGCCATCAAATTTTCTTTGCTCAATACATTAAATGTGACAGTTGTGGTTCCAGCAACAAGGTTCGGAAGTTATCAAAGTGTTGGAGTAACCGGATTTAAAGATCTTTCACTGCTTGACGGGGCATTTTTCAAGAAAAATTTTGATATCAGAAGCAAACACATTTACCCACTTAATGAACAATTCTACTGGTTCATCACAGCGTATGAAGTGAAACCCTTGAAAAAATCTATTCAGATTTATATCATGCCGTTTCAAACAGAGCTTTGGTTTCATCTGGGCCTTTTCTTAGGAGCTACCGCCATGTTCTTGGCCTTTTTGCAGTGGTACTGGAGTAGACAAGATCAAGATGCCGTTGCGGAAGATTCGGTTGATGCTGTCCAAGCAAAATTAAATAATCTAGCAAAATTAGTCATTTTCTGGAAGAT
>JAQGBH010005699.1:0-13831 GCA_034698265.1 Sminthurinus aureus | reverse complement strand
TCAAAAACATTAGAGTTTTAAAAAAAATTTCCTCAACTTTTTCCAAAATTCCATTAAAATTTCGATTTCTGTCATTTATGCCAGATATTTGTATTTCTGTCAGCCGTCATAAATGACATTTCTGACGTGACTGACTAAAATCACTTCCGACCATTGTATTATTATGTATAAAGTTCTGTTGTTTTTGCCAGAAAAAAAATATACAGGTAGTTAAAATAATATATTATTATAATCCTCTTTTTTTATTGTTTTATTAGTCGAGAGAAAGTTGGAGAATCTGCTCAAATTGTCATTATTGATATGGGTGATGCAAACAGTCCTATTAGAAGACCCATTACTGCCGATTCTGCTATCATGAATCCAGCATCCAAAGTCATTGCTCTAAAAGCTCAAAAGACACTACAAATATTTAATATTGAGATGAAGAGTAAAATGAAATCACATAGTTTACCAGAAGAAGTCATTTTTTGGAAATGGATATCCTTAAATACTATTGGATTGGTCACAGACTCTGCAGTTTATCACTGGAGTATGGAAGGAGAGTCAACACCACAGAAAATGTTTGACAGACATTCCAGTTTACAAGGAACTCAGATTATTAATTATCGTACTGATCCAAAACAAAATTGGTTACTTTTGGTCGCCATTTCAGCACAGGTATTTTAACAGCTCATCAAAAAATAAATCTGATTTATACATGCTGAAGCTATACATCTTGAGATGGCAGGTGTAGTCTGAAAAATTTCCTCAGTCTCCGTCTTTGTTTGGGACGGCTGGAGAAATTTTTAGACTACCCCTGACACACACAATTAGTCAGGGTCCATGCTACATGAATGCACTTTAGCCGCACCAGTTTTTGACTCCAAACCAATTTTTACTGTATTAAGTAAATGTGTTTGCATTTTAGACTCATCAAAATACCAACTTGTTTAGAAATTCAAAGTTTTACTCCTTCATAATACATATATAAACTTCCACGGTCTTGGTCGACAACTAAAAACTCTGCGTAAAAAAAATTATCTTCAAAACTTCTAAAAATCAGCATGGTCGAATATCGAGCAGACAAATTTGTAAACAATCAGAGGGCTTTTGGTGACATTTGATTATTGTAAAAAAACAAAATGGGTCAGAAATCCGTCGTTTTTTTTTTACACTAACTAGATGGTATAAATGGGTGCTCTGATTTAAATTTTCCTGGCTCCTATATTAGGCCGGTTGGATTTTTAAGAATCTCACTCAAAAATAATACTGAGCTTTTATAGACCGGTATGAAATTCGTCACGCAAAAAAGTCGTGAAATGTGAAAATAAAAAAAGTCTCTGAAAATTTTCACGTTAAAAAAGTGCTTCAACATTTATGAAACAAATCATACGGTCAAAAAATGTTGAAGCACCTCTTCTTAATCATAAAAATTTGCTGTAAAAATTGTACAAACTTTGTTTTGTGGCTATGTTCCACACCCCACTGTATACCTAGATTATGAGGGTAAGACTTTAAATTTTTCGATAAATTGGTGTTTGGTGTTGTCTATAATGGCATTTATAATGAACACATTTTGTCATTTACACATATATTTAATGCATAGCACAGGTTGGTGAGGGCTAATTGTGTGAAACGCAGGCCATCGAAGCCTGCCGTCGATGAAGACGGCGGCGGATGCGGCTTCAGTGAGCGTCAGCATGTATGAGTTTGATGCATTATGTAACATAATTCATGTTATTAAGTTGACAGAATATAAGCAATCATTCATATAATTATTATATTATTATTATTATTATGGTAAATTTTATAATAAACAATATAATATTATGTTGTTTGCCATTTTTTTTTATAACAGCAAAATCGAGTCGTTGGAGCTATGCAACTTTATTCTGTTGAGAGAAAAGTAAGTCAACCCATTGAAGGACATGCTGGAACTTTTGCACAAATAAAATTAGAAGGAAATCCAGAACCATCAAATCTTTTGTGCTTTGCAGTACGTAATCTTCAAGGAGGAAAGGTGAGAGGAAGAAATTATATTATGATAATATATCACAAGTATGAAATATGAAATTTGTTTACATCATGTTACACATGTATAAAATATTATGAACAGTAAAGTATAGATTATAATCGATTAGTCTATAACCTTGTACTTGTTTACGATATATTATTATGTATGTACAGTCAAAAGATATAAAGTATACAGAATAGAATAATAATAATTTTCTTCTCTTTTTTTTTGTCTGTTTTTGTTTTTCTTAATAGCTCCATATTGTAGAAGTTGGAGGCGTACCAACTGGAAATCAGCCCTTTGCTAAGAAAGGAATGGATGTCTTCTTTCCTCCAGAAGCTCAAACGGATTTCCCAGTCGCAATGCAGGTTAGTATTTATACTGTATTTCTGCATGTCTTTATTAATGAACCTAGATCCAATTATAGAATTAAGACAAAACAAAACCAAGAGTATGTATGTATATTTTATAGATTATAGGACCTTGTAAAGTCAAATGAAGAATTTACTAATATTTACTAATATTTATTAGAAATATGTAATATCCTTTTGTGTACATGTAATTAATTACAGGCAAGTACGAAATATGATGTTATCTACCTCATCACAAAATATGGTTACATCCATCTTTATGACTTGGAAAGTGGTCAATGCATTTACATGAACAGAATCAGCTCCGATACAATCTTTGTGACAGCTCCACATGAACCAACGGGTGGTATTTTGGGTGTCAATCGCAAAGGCCAGGTACACTTTTTATACATTAAACAAACGATTATTATTATTATTACTATTGTTTTCTTTGGAAAACAAAAGCTGTTATGCATACTTTAGTTTTTACGTTTTTTATACGCATAATAAATCTATTCCATTTAATAAAAAGCGGTCATTTATATCTTCCTATATAGGTCCTTTCTGTCACCATTGATGAAGATACAATTGTTTCATACATTGTAAATAACCTATCAAATCAAGAACTGGCACTTCGCGTTGCTTTCCGCAATAATTTGAGTGGGGCTGAAGATCTTTTCATTCGTAAATTTAATACTTTGTTCCAAAATGCGCAATATACAGAAGCTGCAAAGGTAAATGAATTTCGTCTCTGTTGTTATAAAAGCTTTCATATCTCTTTGTCCTAGTTTCTTCGTTTTTTTTTAAACAAAAGTATACATTAACTTATACTTTTTGTGATTATTATTATTATTTTTAGGTTGCTGCTCAAGCTCCAAAAGCAATATTACGGACACCTCAAACCATTCAAAGATTTCAACAAGTTGCTGCACAGCCTGGTCAAACATCTCCTTTACTACAATATTTCGGAATTCTTTTAGATCGAGTATGTATTCTTTTCTTTCTTTTTTTTTTGGTCTTATGTTGAAAAATGTTTGTTGTTCCTTCAATTTATTGATCACTATATACTTTTTGAACTTTTTAAATAATTAGCTAAAGTCTAAATTAACCGTATTCTATTTATTTTTTGTATCATCATAGGGTCAATTGAATAAATATGAATCCTTGGAACTTTCAAGACCAGTTTTACAACAAGGAAAGAAACAGCTAATGGAAAAATGGTTAAAGGAAGATAAGCTAGAATGTTCGGAGGAATTAGGTGATTTGGTAAAACAAGTTGATCCAACGCTGGCTTTGTCTGTTTATCTCAGAGCAAATGTTCCAAACAAAGTTATTCAGTGTTTTGCTGAGACAGGCCAGTTCAACAAAATAGTATTGTACGCAAAGAAAGTTGGATATAGTCCAGACTACGTATTTTTATTGCGTAACCTCATGAGAGTCTATCCAGACCAAGGAGTTGGATTCGCGCAGATGCTTGTTCAAGATGAAGAGCCTTTGGCTGATATTAACCAAGTATGTTGGAATTCTATTGATGAAATTCTATATTAAAACAATATTCATACATATACTTCAAATATTAAATTGCAGCATAATAATATTATGTTTAAAAGTGATATGTATAATGTATAATATAATTTTGGGTAATTTTGTGGAAAAAAAAAACAGTTGTGAGATAATATTTTTTTAATCTTTTATTTCTTTTGATTTGATTAAAAACAGATTGTTGACATCTTCATGGAGCAAAATATGGTACAACAATGTACAGCATTTCTTTTAGATGCTCTTAAAAATAATCGACCAACTGAAGGGCCACTTCAAACACGTCTTTTGGAAATGAATTTAATTGCAGCACCACAGGTACTTTTTTTTTATTATTTTCATATCCTGATTTTATATTTATATAAATAATATGTTTACATGTTTCATGAATTTCTTCTTTTTTTTGTTGGCTTTACTATAATATATTATGGTTTATTATGTTTATTATAAATTCAAAATAGGTTGCAGATGCCATCTTAGGAAATCAAATGTTCACTCATTATGACAAATCTCATATAGCTCAAATGTGTGAAAAAGCAGGATTACTTCAAAGGGCTTTAGAACATTATACCGGTATGTTTTTTATCCTTGATCACATAATATTATTGTAAATGTTTAAGACCTATATTATTTGTTAATTCGTACATCTTTTATTCTATGGTGAAAATTGACAAAACAAAAGAAAATGGTTCAATGATTATACCTAGTTTCAATCGGCTGTTTACACTCTGATTGGTTATGCTGATAAATCTGAACTATGAGAGACTATTTTCTTATATATTATTATACATGTATATGTTTTACACTGTACATCTTCATAAACTAAAAATACTTGATGCAATAAAAGAAAAATGTGTATAAATGTTAACAATATACATGTTGCATTTTTACTGGACTAGATTTTATTCAAGATATTGTAAACTATATTCTAATTCTGTTGGTTTTTTTTTTCAATGTTATATTCATTTTCAGATTTGTATGATATCAAGCGAGCAGTCGTTCACACACAGTTGTTGAACCCTGAGTGGTTGGTCACTTACTTTGGATCTTTATCGGTAGAAGATTCAGTTGAATGTCTCAAAGCCATGTTAACTGCCAATATAAGACAAAATTTAAACATTTGCGTTCAAATTGCAACTAAATATCATGAACAGGTATAACTTTTTTGTAATTTTTATTTTTTAAAGGTTTTGATAAACGTTTTGATACATTTTGTGTTATGTATGATATGACTGAAGAAAAAAAGAATAATACTTTTTTTTATATAAAGCTAAGGCTTGAGCTAATCATGTGTTTTTTTTTGTTTTTACAGCTAACTACAAAGTCTTTGATAGACTTGTTTGAATCTTTCAAAAGTTATGAAGGATTATTTTACTTTTTGGGATCGATCGTAAATTTCAGTCAGGACTCTGAAGTTCATTTTAAGTACATTCAAGCTGCTTGTAAAACCGGTCAAATCAAAGAGGTGGAACGTATTTGTCGAGAGTCCAATTGCTATAATGCTGAGAGAGTTAAAAACTTTTTGAAAGAAGCCAAGTTGACTGATCAGCTTCCTCTCATCATTGTGTGTGACAGATTTGATTTCGTTCACGATTTAGTCCTCTACTTGTACAGAAACAATCTTCAAAAATACATTGAGATTTATGTTCAAAAGGTAAAAAAAAAACAAAATATATTTATCATTTTCTTAATGTCTTTCCAATATAATATAAAATATAAAATATCTACTAAGAATAATTATACTATCTGCTACACAGTACTTAATATTTAATGTAATCATATACTTGGCAAGTATGTATAGTTAAAAAACTATATACATATTTTTGTTGCCCTATACATTTATCATGCAATTAATTTTTGTCTTTTATTTTGGCTGTTGAATAGGTCAATCCTTCTCGACTGCCTGTTGTAGTAGGTGGTTTGTTGGACGTTGACTGTTCTGAAGACGTTATTAAAAGTCTCATCATGGTAGTTCGTGGACAATTTTCAACTGATGAACTTGTTGAAGAAGTTGAAAAGAGAAATCGTCTGAAACTGTTACTCCCTTGGCTAGAGTCACGAACTCATGAAGGTGTTGTAGAACCAGCCACTCACAATGCTCTTGCTAAAATTTACATTGACAGCAATAACAATCCAGAGCGATTTTTGAAGTAAGTAGATAGTAGTATTTTGTTTTCTAAACAAACTTTTATTACTGTTAATTTTTTTTTTGGTTTTATTGTTAAGATGGTTTAAATATTAAATAATATAGTTTTTATGTTTATGTTTTATTTTTCATACAATTTACAATTTCCTCTACATGTTGTATACTTGATTATTTTTTATAGAGAAAATCAGTACTATGACAGCCGTGTAGTGGGCAAATACTGTGAAAAACGAGATCCTCATCTTGCTTGTGTAGCATATGAACGTGGACATTGTGACCGAGAATTAATTAATGTCTGCAATGAGAATTCACTCTTCAAATCAGAAGCCAGGTAATTATAATATTATGATACCCTTTAAATTATAATATGTATGTATAATACATTTTCAACACTTAACTTTTAACGTTTATTATCAAGTTCTTGTACATATTATATTCTTATTTTTTTATTTAATTGTCTAAATATGTTGTATAAATGTATTATTGTTTTTGTAGATATTTGGTGAGGCGTAGAGATCCAGAATTATGGGCAGAAGTATTAAATGAAGCAAATCCTTACAGACGTCAGTTAATAGATCAAGTGGTGCAAACAGCTTTATCTGAAACTCAAGATCCTGAAGATATTTCTGTCACTGTAAAAGCATTCATGACAGCTGACTTACCAAATGAACTCATTGAACTTCTTGAAAAAATTGTATTGGACAACTCGGTATTCTCAGATCACAGGTATGGACTGAAAAAATAATCAAGTGTCTACAAATTTTTTATTTCTATATAGTTGTCTTCTTAATTTGTCATTGAAAGAAGTTTAATGAAATTTAGAATACCATAAAGTATTATAACTTTGATTATAAATGATCTACAAACCAACAATTATTATTATTATTAATATTTTTATTTGTTGTGTATTATTACATTTTCAAAATAGGAATCTACAAAATCTTCTTATTTTGACGGCTATAAAAGCAGACCGAACAAGAGTAATGGAGTATATCAATCGATTGGACAATTATGATGCTCCAGATATTGCTAATATTGCAATCAACAACCAACTATATGAAGAAGCCTTTGCTATTTTCAAGAAATTTGATGTAAATACTTCAGCCATTCAAGTTTTGATTGAACATGTAAGCAATTTAGATCGAGCCTATGAATTTGCTGAACGTTGTAATGAGCCTGCTGTATGGAGTCAACTTGCAAAAGCTCAGCTTCAGAAGGGATTAGTAAAAGAAGCCATTGATTCTTACATTAAAGCTGACGATCCATCCGCATTCGTTGATGTTGTTGAAACTGCCCATAAAACAGAAAGTTGGGAAGATTTGGTTAGATACCTTCAAATGGCAAGGAAGAAGGCTAGAGAGTCATATATAGAAACAGAATTGATTTTTGGTAGGTACATATGTGGTCTATGAATACTCTCATTATTATTATTATTATTATGCTTTTTCTTTATTTTGCTTATGTACATACATACTGGTTGTATTTGTTACTAAATTAATAAACAGTAATAATTTTATGAACTAATGATTTTTTAATCTTTACTCCTTTTAGCATATGCTAAAACTGGTCGCCTTGCAGATTTAGAAGAATTTGTATCTGGTCCAAATCATGCAGACATTCAAAAGGTTTGTAGTACATATATATTTTACTGTTTCATTGTTATGTTTTTATGGTAGCTTGTAAGTGTTATAAATTTTATCGCATTTCGTATTTGCAATGTGTAAATTTTGTTTTTGTACTTTACTTTTGATTTTTTTTTTTTTTAAATATTTCCATTAGATTGGTGACAGATGTTTTGACTCTAAAATGTATGATGCCGCAAAATTACTTTATAATAACATTTCAAATTTTGCTCGACTCGCTATTACACTTGTCCATCTTAAAGAATATCAAGGAGCAGTAGATTCAGCACGGAAAGCAAACAGGTTTGTTTTATTTAACTTTTATGAAGATGTTTGTTTTTTCTGCATATAATTGCTATAAAGAGATTTCGGTTTTTGGAGAATCATTAAAATGCTATTTTATTGTAATGTTTACTACTACGATACCTCGGTAATAATACAGATATTTATCTTTTTGATTTTTAGTACTCGGACATGGAAGGAAGTTTGTTTTGCCTGTGTAGAATCTGGAGAGTTTCGCCTAGCTCAGATGTGTGGATTACATATTGTTGTTCATGCTGATGAGTTGGAAGATTTGATAAATCATTATCAAGATAGAGGTTATTTTGAAGAGTTGATCAATTTATTAGAAGCTGCTTTGGGTCTTGAAAGAGCTCATATGGGCATGTTTACGGAATTGGCCATCTTATATTCAAAATATAAACCAGAAAAGATGAAAGAGCATTTAGAATTGTTCTGGTCTCGTGTAAACATTCCAAAAGTATTGAGAGCCGCAGAACAGGCGCATTTATGGGCAGAGTTAGTATTTCTGTATGATAAATATGAAGAATATGATAATGCTGTGACTGCCATGATGACTCACCCAACAGAAGCATGGAGAGAATCCCATTTCAAAGGTAATTATTTATACTAATAATACTTTTTATTTTTTATTATATTCAATACTTGAAACCCTCTGATATTTTAAAAAACTAAAGAAAAAATAAAGATGATGTAAAATTAACATTTTTTACTTCTTTTTCTTTACTTTTAAAGACATCATCACCAAAGTTGCCAACATAGAATTGTACTACAAGGCAATCCAATTTTATTTGGACTATAAACCTATGTTATTAAATGATTTACTACTTGTATTGGCTCCAAGAATGGATCACACTCGTTCTGTTAGCTTCTTTGCCAAAGTAAGTTTTTGTTTTTCATAATAATATAATATAATAATATTTTATATTCTTGTTGATTTACAGAAGAGAATATTTTGTTTTTGTATAATTTTCTGATTTTTGACAGTATCATAGTTTATATTATTATTATATCTATAACTTTTCATGTCAATGTTTATGTTTAAAATGATTTATAATAATTATCATTATCTTTTTTTTTAATAAATGTGATTTTTAGGCAAATCATTTACAACTTGTTAAACCTTATTTAAGAGCAGTTCAAAGCTTAAACAACAAAGCTATTAATGAGGCACTGAACAGTTTACTGATTGAAGGTATAAAAAAACTTGATAATTTAGTAATAAAATAATACGAAAATATTTTCAATTTTTTCCCCCCTTTAATGTTTACATTTTGTTTTCTGTTTTGTTTATTTTGAGTAGAAGAGGATTACCAAGGGCTTCGCACTTCCATTGATGCCTTTGACAACTTTGACAATATAGCCCTGGCCCAAAAATTAGAAAAGCATGAATTGATTGAATTTAGACGAATTGCAGCCTATTTATACAAAGGAAATAATCGTTGGAAGCAATCAGTTGAGCTTTGTAAAAAAGATCGTCTCTATAAGGTAAAATGAAATGACTTAATTTTATTCTTTGAACTTGACAAGTTGTACAATACTATTCCTGTAATATATTTAAATGACATATTATGACATTCTAGTTTTTAATTCATATAAACAATACCTTGTATCTTGTATTATTTGCATATAGGATGCAATGGAGTATGCAGCAGAATCCAAAAATTCTGATATTGCAGAAGAACTCCTTACATGGTTCTTGGAAAATGGCAACAAAGACTGTTTTTCTGCCTGCCTCTTTCACTGTTACGATTTGTTACATCCTGATGTCATTCTTGAACTTTCATGGCGAAATGGTATTGTCGATTTTGCTATGCCATATTTGATCCAGGTGCTTCGAGAATACCGCACCAAGGTAAAAACAGTCTAATTTTACGCCATACAATTTTATATTATAGTATGGGGGAAAATGTAATTTTCGGTTCTTTGTTTTTTTTTTTTTTTTTGACTTGTTAGTAAAATTTGATTTTTAAATTTTGAACTTTTTTGTGAATCTTTTTTTTTTGTAGATCGATAAATTAGAAGAACTCGAGATGCAGAGGATCGAGGAAGGTCCTACGAATGACCAAAAACCAATGATTATGGGTATACTAATACATAATATATTATAATATTGTTTTTTTCCATAAAAAAATTACTCTAATTTTCACTTTGAACTAAATATATAATTTATATTTGTTTCCTGTAGGGTTTTTTTTATTAATGATATTATATGTAGTATGATTATTTTTCCTTTATGTAATTTTCATTGTATAAATTTATAGAACCTCAGCTAATGTTAACAGCTGGTCCAGGTATGGGAATGCCTGGGTATCCGCCTAACTACCCACCTGGCACCTACGGAGCTAATCAACCCTATCAAGGCTATGGAATGTAAAAGGAGAAAAACGTCATCAAATCATATAGGACATTTGATGTGACAATTTTTTTTCGTAGGTCTGTCCATCATACAACATTAGGTTGGTCTCAAATACGCTCCTTGCAAGTCAATGGCAAGCATTCCTCTTCGTCATCAATAAATTATTATATTAATTTAATAATTTAATAAGTTATATGATAATATATAGGTAGATACTTAAAATTATTTGTTATTATTATTATTGCTGTTAAATTGTATTGTAAAGTAAATGTAACATGTTATATATTATATATATATCTATATATACAAATATCGATTAAAAGTAATGCTATGACCGGATAAATAGTGTGTTATGGCCGCGTTAATGTATAATGAAAACTGATTTAACAAAAAAGAAAGAGAAAGAATAATATTATATTATTATGATGAATACATAGTCTCTAGTGTACGATTACAAAATACACCAAAAAGCAAAGCGATGATGTTCAAGTATATTAAACAAAATGCTAAAATCTATCCAAATTCAATATTTAAAAGAAAAACTGAGATACATAATATATTGTAATCAACTCAGTCAAATCAAGCAAAATTATTATCAAAAAAAGAAACAAATTGAAAAAAAGAGACAAATTAAACCATAGAACTTGAATTACAATAATAATAATAATTTCTGTTAAAGTTCTTTCTTTTACTACTGAATTTATTATTCACCATTTCAGTATTAAAGTTTTGTTTGTTGTTACAATAATAATAATAATACCAGTCACGTTCTTCATAATAATATATTATAAGTATACTTTACAGTCAAACATCATCTTTAATCTTTTACAATACATAATATTATATGAATCATTAAAATAATTTTTCACACCTTATAAAAGTATAATACAATATTATTATGACAAACAAATGATAAAAGTGCTAGGGACAGCAAAAATGTTTTTTATTATAAACGCGACTTTCTTTTTATTCATCTTTCACTTACACACACATGTGTAAGTTTTACTTGTAATAATAATAATATATAAGTAATCAACAAATAATTACTACTACTATTAAGTTTTTGTTGTTTCATATGTCATTTTTGTTTGTTATACTTTTAAAGAGGAAAACAAAGTAATTATCAAGTATTTCAGTATATTTAAAAAGAAAACATACTAAATAGGTATGTAAATAGGCAAAGTAGTTTCATAATATACAAAATCATAGTAGTATATTATTATTATCTGTGAGTACCTGATTTCTATTCTCTCAGTTTTTACTAGATACGAAAGGTATAATTTTATAGTATTCTTCTTTATAATATTTTTTTGTACATGGAAAAACTTTCTCTATTCAAATTTTTGTAGCAATTATGATTATTATAGTATGAAACTTTGTGATTATTTTTGTAGTAGTAGTAATATAAAGGAAGTAGTATAATAATAATATTATAGATAATGAACAATGAAGATATTTTATTCTAATGTAATAATATTACTATTCTTATTATTATACATTACATAGGTATATAGACAGTTCTTCAAAAAGAAATCAGTTAAAAGAGATAAAAGTAAAACTTTTTCTTTCTTTTTTTGAACTTTAATATTCTTTATAATTAAGAATAGTATGGTAATTTTAATAGAATAGAATAATAGTACTATTTATTTTTGACCAACAAAAGCTTGAAGACGAGACAACAAACTGACATAAAGTTGATGTTCGTACTCGGTAGCAAAATCAGATAATTTAAAGACAAATTCATTGCTAACTCCACGCTCCTCCAATAAATTCATAAAGAGATCGTATAGGTACTGTAAATTCAATAAAACAAGAACAGAAACATCATATTAAAGCATATCATGTATCATCATCATATACTATTGATATTTTAATCCACACGAAAATAGGGAAATTGAGTTTATATAATATCAAGTCCAATTTGTACTAATATATGCTCTAATTATAATATATTATTATGAAGTACTTACACCATCTAAAATGTCACCAGCTACAGAGTAAACTTCATCTTTATATTCTCCTTCGTACAAGGAGATTTCATCAATTAAAAATGTGTCACCTACAAAAAACAAAAAATCAGAAAAAGTTTGAAATCATGTTATGGGAGTAAAAGATATGAAAAGGAATATATATACTACAAATTATATACTTGAAAAGTATACAAATACTTTTAATAGTTGGTGAAAAAAAGTATTAAAATATTACTGAAATCCTCTTGTGACTCGGGTGGTCCTTCTCTAATAAAGGAACAATTGAAAGTCAAAGTTTGATTTCCTTTTTGAATTTCAACATCAAAATTAGGTTTAGATCTCATTTCAGTAGGTTGTGTTTCATCTCCTGGTCGAGTCTCGTCTTGAGCACCATCGGCATCGACTGAATGATTTACATTGAAGGTGATTACGATTCTAAAATATGACAAAATACATGAAAAGAAATTAGGATTATAGATTTCTTAAATAAATAATAAATAATAATGTAGTATTGAAAATTATGTTAAATATAAAAAAGATTTTTAGCTTCATATGCATACTATTTTGTAGTGTACTTATTTTCTTACGTTTCATTATTAAACTTTCTGGTAAGAGTGACTTCAGCGTCGTCAGTCTTAACTTCAAATCCATCCACGGTTGATGGTGCTGAGGAAGTTTTCATAGTCTTTTTTTCTGTTGCTATTTCTTCTGTCAAAAAGCTATATAACTCTTGATCTCCTAAATCATATTTCAGAACATGGTATTAAAAAACATGTACAAAAAATTTAATAAATCCATGCACAAGGTTTAAATGTAAATGACAAACAGAGAGGAAAGAAAAGATGATGTAATCTACACTACTGAACAAGTAAGTACTTAGCAAAAGGAAGCAAGAACATGAAATTTGGTTAAAAATTTAATTAAAATATAATATAAAAGTAATAAAGAATACCTTTTGTATGTAAGTTGCTCATATGCATAATGGGTCCAACATTTGTAGCTGGGATTTTAGCCATTAAGGGTAAATTGAAGGAGTTGTTCAAACCGGCTACCGGTGTCCATAATTTCATGGCACTTGAACGGGTATTATTCAGTCGGGAAAAAATTGATCGAATCATTTTAATACAATTTTTAAAAAATGAATTCAACAAACTAACACCACAGGTTTATCTACGTTAAGTAAACCAAATACAGTGTCACTCGTTTACTCACAATTAATTACTGTTAAATTGTTGTTATATCCTCGTTGTTTTTAATTGTAATTAGTTTTTATATTTTGGTAAAAACTCACTGCCTCTCTCAAAAATCAAAAATGCTTTTTCTATTCGTATCTCGCTACAAATTTTAGTTTTTAGTTGACCCAGACAGGCCTCTGTCTGGCTGTCTCTGCAATCGTATGTGTCCCTCCATAGAATAAATATCAACTCGCGGATGTACACTTTTTTAATTGTTCATATACTTCAGTACAAGGGCTAACTATCCTGAAAATTACAAGTCTCTAACTTAATTGAAAGTATTTTAAAAAAATTAATTAAATTTGAATTTCCAATGT
>JAQGBH010005698.1:0-13832 GCA_034698265.1 Sminthurinus aureus | reverse complement strand
AAAAACGTTTTAAAGGGGTTAAATTTGTGTTCGCCACAGTTACCTCAAAACCACAGATCCCCCAGTTAACCCTACATGAAAAAAATGCCAAGAATAAGACTAATGAAAATGGAAGGCGGAAGTCACAAATGAAAATGGCAAGTATCAACTTTCTGGATAAAGATAATGGCTAATGGAACGGGAATCTTCAAGGTGGTTCACTTTCTATAAATAACTGAAATATGATATGATAAAAGATAAAAATGAAGCATTCCACTTTTGGACAGAAAAAAATGGGCAGAATGGTCTGTGTTAATTTTATGGTTTGTGCAACACAAAGACTTGTGGAACTCGTACTCACGTACTAAATAATTATGGAAATTTTCAAGCAACGTATTTGGTTTTTGTTCTGATGTTGCCATGAGAGACCAATTCATTTTTCTTTACACCAACAAATATTTTACTTTTTCGTTGAACTTCAGTTAAAATCATTTCACTAAACTAATAAATTATAAATATACACACTTATTTACACTAACAATAATAATAATTATTATTATGAATTATTACTGATAAAATTAATAAAAAAAGAATGAAAACTGATCTGCCATCTACTTTTGCAGTAGTTTAAATTTTTATAAAATCTAATCAATTTTTCTGGGGGTGAAAACGAGTTGAAAATCTGTGAGTCGGAGTCCCATTGAGACTTGGAGTTTTACATCCTCAGAGTTTTGTCCTGCTGGAAAACGGACATTGAATTTTTGAGCCAGGGTCAAAATGTACAAGAGAATTTCATCGAGGGCCAAAGTCTGGCCGATGCATACTCTTTTTCCTGATTTAAGTTGAAAAACATCATATAAATATTGAATTATTATGAATTGGGATTTTTGTTGGTATTTTCTTTATCACGAACCATGAATAAATTATAAGCATGATTAATAAAGAATATTTAAGTACCTGCTTGAAAAGGTATAAAATGTTCATTCTTCATTTTCTTTCCTTGTTCTCCGAACCACCGCTCTGGTTTAAATTCTTCAACATCTGGACCCCAAATTTCGGGATCATGATGACATCCCCAGGTATTCGCCGACACGATTGTTCCTTTTGGAATGAGATAACCTTGGAAATTTACATCTTTCAGTGCTCTATGAGGAACTCCAAGAGGAACGATGGAAGACAAGCGAAGTACTTCAGTCAAAAAAGCATCGGCATACTGTAAATTTGGTCGATCAGCCAGAGATGGAAGGCGAGAATGTCCAATCACAGTGTCAATTTCATCCTGAAGCTTCTTTTGCTTGGAGGGATTACTCGCCAAGTAGTACAAGGAAAATATTATTGTTGTCCAAGTTGTATCAATCTTTTTTAATTCAAAATTCCAAGTTCAAAATTATATTTTCCGCCTGAATATCAAATACCACATACAAATTGTTTTAGAATTTCAAGGAAAACTTAAAAAATATAATCAAATATTTTGTTTTGATTTATAATAATAATTTTAAAAATCTCATAATTTTTATTAGTAAAATACCCCCGCCATAAATAAATCGCCTGTAAAATATCCTTGTGCTTTTTCTGTGGAAGAAAAATGCGCGAAAATTTAAACAAAATATTACCATGGTTACGACATGATTTTTAGTATTTTGAAAATTTTCTCACATGTGTGTACTTTTTTGTATAATTTTTATTGCTTAAAGTTTTGATGCTTACGTGATTCATGAAAACTGGAAAGAGTATTTTTGGTGTCATCAATGGTGTCAAGATAAATGTCGGTGATGTCTCTTGGTGAATTTTTGATCCAGCTTTCCTTCCTCTGCTCAATACGACTGTTCATGAACCCATAAATGTCTCGAAGGGCGTTGGTCCTGAAATCGAGGAGAGAACACTGACCAAAGGTCACGAGTCGAGTCAGCTGTTCCATCCAGGGCATAAAAATAGCCAGCTGACTACTCAAAGGACCAAGTTGTGCCACCCTAAATATCCAATTAAACCAAATTAAAAAGAGCAAAAAAACAAAGATAAGCTTTTGAGTTTAAATGATTTTTTATGATGCGAAGCAGAGTATTGTAATCGTCGTGTCCGCCCGTGAACATCGGGGTTATGTGAGACAACAAGTTGGCGCCATCTAGCGGGAGAGTTTTACAACTCGACCGTGGCGCCATCTAACAGACATTTTTTCAAAAAATTGGACACGCTTGTTATCTTTAAAATTTGTAACAAGTTTTTACTCTGCTTCGCATCGGGAGCCTAAATCATTTATGCTTTCTGGGCGATATTTATACTTTATTTACTACTAGAAACAGTAACAAATTGTAAATTTTTCATCTTGTTGCAAATCTTAATAAAAAAACGCTTAGCGTTTTTAGTGTAATTTTTATTTATTGTATATAATTATTTTTCTTACTTTTCTTCTATTTCCTGAGCAAATTCTCTCGCTGTCTTGTGTTCCAATGGTTCTGTCATCAAAATGGACCATAGAGTACGAATGACATGACTGTTGTCAATCTCCGAGGTTTTTATGGACTTTCCTCCAGTTTTACTCAAAATTTCAAGAAATTCCCCAATTCCTTCGTGAATTTCACTCTCAATTGTTTTTCTTCCCACTCCAAAATCTTTCAAATTCCTTTATTTTCAAATCCACAAAAAGTAATGTAAAGCAAAAAAAATTGGCCACTCTCACGTTGAGTCTTTTGTTTATTGTTTGAAGTAGAATTTTTTATGCAAAGTTATTTACCTGAGTGCAAACTGTCTTTGTTCGGAATTATGTTGATTTTCACTGAATATTATACCTGCAAAATATTATCGTTATTTATAATCAATTAATTAATCAATACATCATTTTTGTAAGGAATCTCTCTCTCTCTCACTTCACCCCATTCTCAAGCTGCCTCAAGCTGCCCGGATTTAAAAACTGATTCACATATTTCCATCAAACATATTTCATCAAACTACCCTTTCCGTCGTTGGCTTCCAAAAAGAATGGAAGTTGAAACCTTCCGGCAAGTTCAGGCATGCTGAAGGCTTGTTTAATCAATTTTGCATCTTGTAGAATCACATTTCTGAATGACAAGAAAAAATTCAAAATATTTTTGAAAACTTTAAAGAATTTCTAGAGGTGCACAAAATACACAATGCCAATACACAATTTTAAAAGCAATAATAAACATGAAAAGGGAAAAGTTTTCTGTACATACGGAACACTTCCAAACCGACAATAAATAATTGGTCCGTATTTTTTCTTCCAGCTCAATAACGTTTCATGTGGTTTTGTACCCAGGAAAAATAAATGTCCAAATAACGGCAAACCCAATGGCCCTGTTCACAATTCACAATTTACAATAATATAATAATATACGCATTTAAAGAAATTGACCGTTCAAAATTAAAAATATAAGAGTGCTTTTTTCTAGAGTTTGTGTTTTCTATAGTTTTTAAAAGAGGTAAAAAATGAATAAAAAAAAACCTGGTGGAAGATTTTTCGGGGATTGTTTTATCCATTTGAGTAGGACAAAAATGCTCAGAAACAAAAGTAAGAGTTCAAAAATCATTGTGAATTGTCAAGGTCCAGAAAATAGAAACCTTGTAACTGGAAACAAATCAACAATCAACAACAAACGACCAACGACTAATGACCAATGATAGATAAAACAAGTCAACTAAAATTGTTTTGAGTTTTGAGTCCATTGTCCAGTTGCCAGTTGCATGGTGTTGATGCGTATTTAATTTCAAGCGTGTAGATAATATCATACGTATTTTGCATATCTTTACTACCAACATTATGTTATGTAAGCTGTAAGTTACGAGGCTCCCTATTCCCTATTCCCTGTATCATGTTCCGTATCTTCGTGTAATTATTTTTTGTCAATATTTAGACAATACACGAAGATTGAAGCTAAATGAAAAACTGCAAATGAATTGCATATCATTGCGGTGGTGTTTTGCACGCTAAGTGCAAAAAAACTCATAGCTGTGTCAGTATGTAGTATAATATAGTATTAGGATTGGTATTAATATGGTTCACACGACACATGACTAGACATAAGTACAGATTGATAAACCTGTTTACCCATCATCCACCTCACAAAATAAAAAATGAGGCATGTAAATAATAGTGTCTTCTTGCTTGTACATAGTGCATAGTGCATACGATATGCACGATGCACAATTGACAATGCAATGCTGGCCTCATAAACATGTTTACAAAGCTTTTTCTAATAGTTTGCAAGTGGGAGCTTCGAGCCTCGGGCCTTGAGGATAAAAGAATAAAAGAGCAAATGATACACAAACAAATAGGAAACGGCAAAAACAATTATCTCATCTGTTTTCTGTTTACTCTTCTCTTCACACTTCACTCGTTACACAGTGCACAGTACGTGGATTACAGCACATGAATGACAAATGGAGCCAAAAATCCTATACAGCTGATTTCACGTGCATCAATCATCCATTTTCATCGTGCTTTGTATTTAAGTACAGCCATAATTTATAAAAATGAGTGATTAGCACCATTATGCACCATCATTCATTTTTTGTGCATTATTTACTGTATTAACTACTGAATATTTGTACAGAGAGAGAGAGAGAGAGAGGAAGTCCAGTAAAAAAGCTGTATCTAATTAAACGCACGATATACTAGATTCTAGAATCTAGTATAATTCTTGTCATTCTCTTTCCGTGCAATAAATAAATGAAGATAATTTGACTGTTTTTGTGCTCTCTCTCTGTCGCTTTGCATGTTTTCTGTGTTCTGTTTTGACACTGACATTTATTTAAAAGTACTGAAATTGATAAATAATTTTAAAACCAAATTTCAATTTAATTGTCCCATTTACACACAATTTAACTTATCTCCTGTTATGGTAATGTTGAATATGATGTACATGACGTGAAGTGTGTAGTGTGTAGAGTGTACAATAGAAAATTATATGTTTACATACGCACATACATACTTAGAACATGTGAAGCTAAGTAAAATGAGAAAACAGTTGAATATTCTGCGTCATGTTTCATTACCTAAGAAAACTAGCTGAGATCAATATTGAATATCGAATATCGAAAAATGGACAGTCATCCATCGCCATGGTCAATGGTCAAAGAAATAGGAAAAGCATAATAAATACAAAGCTGCTTTGTAGTTTTATTATTTACACGACTTGGTCCTCACGGTTAGTTAGTTACAGCTCATCTCTCAACATGCGGCAAGTACTTGTGCAACTTTTAAATCAATGCATAGAATTTACTTAACATACACGCATAAGGCGTAACTCAAAATCATGTATATTTTATTTTATATTTCAAGTTGTCATCATTACAATACCATAAATTTACTATCCTACATAGGCATACCAAAAAGAATTACAATAGCCTATTGCTCGTATATACCAAAGCGAAAGACCAAGATACTTAATTGTTTTATTTGAGATGGCCAAACGCAACAGCAACAACAAAAACAACAAGAGCAACCTCGATAAGACAGACAAACAAAAGCAAGTAAATTGAACATGGGATAAAGTTGTCTCAAAATTTTATTACGGTTGATATTTACATGTACATAAAAGCTTCCTATAGCTCACACACACTACCTTTTCTCTTTCTCTTTAGTTGTAGACTGTCCGGGTATGAAAACAACAGTAATGTTATACCTTATACAGTATAATAAATCACTTCTATTCTATTCTATTCTATAAATGATACTGTGGTGCTGTTTTATGCTACTAGAGCATTACAGACTAACGTTAGCGTGTAAAAGAGCTGCCTCACAAGTCAAAACTGACAGTCGTTATAATTTAACCACAAAAAAACATGTACACCAAGCTCAAAACTTTTACATAAAAAAAAACGACCAAAATAATCAACAGCTGATTCTAAGTATTTCCTATTTTCTTCCATTGTATTTTTGTACTACCATTTTACAGCTAGTGTATTTTTTTAGA
This sequence comes from Sminthurinus aureus, assembly GCA_034698265.1. NCBI lineage: Eukaryota > Metazoa > Arthropoda > Collembola > Symphypleona > Katiannidae > Sminthurinus > Sminthurinus aureus. The sequence continues at coordinate 7,923 of JAQGBH010005698.1, read as the reverse complement.
GAAACAAATGTTTCCATTTTCCTAAAGTTGCGCCATTTTTACAGCAACAATCTGCTGCCTCCAAGTATACTTGATTTATGCCCCAACACCAAAAGCATTACTTTCTCAATATAGGAAAGATTTTCAGTCTATCGAAATGTTATGAGAAGACTCGCCACACATGAAAGGACAAAGCCAATGAAATTTGGCGTGCTTTCTCTCTCCAACATGTGAAAATCACCAACTTTCACTCCAATTTCTGGAATGCACTGGATTTCCTTTTGAAATTGCCCCGCTTTCCCGCCAACAGGATATTTTTTAATGGTGGACAAGATGGCGCTGACTCTCAGTTGACTTTTGGCTCGTCTCCAATTCTCAGGGATTGTGAATGCCCGTTCGTACATGAGCGAGTAGATGAGCATCATTGCAGCATGGACGTAGGCGGCAAAAATGGCTGTGAGTGGATATTCAAAATGGTAGCGGATGGCAAAAAAAGCACAAAAAATGGACAAGCCAAGAGCAGTTTGTTTCCACGAGAAAATGATGAAGGCGTAGACGCGGTTGAAGAGATGAATGTAGAGGAAGTGACTCTGCATTTCTTTCAGCAGCTGTTCAATGGAACGAGCTCGTGGGAATTCAATCGAGTTCCTGATTAAATACAGAACATTAAGTAAATGATCAGAACTTTCTTCAAAATTTCCAAATATACATTGGAACATGTTAAAAATTTCGAAAAAAAGGCGACCTGGTTTCAAAAAGCTTTGATTGTAACCTGAAAATCGGGTTTTGTAGGAATGAGCCAAATAAAACTTCACATTTTTGAAAAAATAAAAGTTGATTCAGATAAAAAAAAGTTCCAGCAGTGGATTTTCGAAAAAAGAAATAGGCATCAAAAGCGGTCAAAAGGAAAAGGAGTAGCCAGCGTGAATTTCCGGACTGGAGGGGAATTGAACTGTACAAAATCCACATTCGATCCGGATCACTCAGCAAAATTGGTATGAACAATAATCCAGCACCATTAATGGCAAATGGAAGGGCCAAAGTGATGAGTTCATGTCGATTGTATTTCAAAGGCCACGTCCAGATTTTCCGTGTTGGAGCTAAAATAAAACAGAAATAACGGAAATCAAAAACAAACGAATGAATTTAAAATATCGTTGGGAAAAAACTCACCATTGTAATTTTTATTTTGTTGGTGGTTGAAGAGTTGATTGAAAATCATGACAGTTTCTCTTGGACGTTTGATGAAAAGCTGATGGGTCCAAAACATTATAGCCAAATATGCTAAAATAATGGAGTGAATGAAAACATGATCCATTTTTTCATGTAAATTTGGAGAAAACAGGAGTTGAACAAGGCGAATTATTCCATACATTAAATGAAGCAGCTCCAAGCCAAAGAGAAAACGCCAAATGTACAATTTGTACACTTTTTCTTGGATTGAAATTCTCCCGGATTTTTCATCCACAAAAATTGGCAGAAAGTTCCAATCGGAGTAAAATTTCAGGAAGTTGAAATTCCACCGAGTTTCTTCTCTAGACAACATTTTTGCTACTTGAATAGTGAAAAAAATGAGTGGTTATTTTGTGTTTTGTGTTTTATTTCGTCGTTCAACAACGTTGGTGTTGTATTGTGGCTGAGGAAAGTTTAATGTCGTACTCGAGTCGGAGAAATCAAGTGTACCCAGACATCGACGTCAATCTTAAGTCAACAACAAACAGTGTAATTATTGTGTTTGTTTTCCTTGCTCCATTATATTTATGCTTTTTGTTCTGATCACTCCCTACTGAAAATTATATTTACGCGCCACGAAAGAATTACAGTAAACAGTAAAAATTACACTCAATAGACACGCAGTTTTAGTTATAATTAAAATAATAAGTGTACTCAGCGTGGGCACCAGAAGGAACAACGCACAAGATGGAGTTTATCCTCGGTTTTCGAGTCTGTTTATTCTGTGTTTTATTTGAGATGGCCAAACGCAGCAGCAACAACAAAAACAACAAGAGCAACCTCGATAAGACAGACAAACAAAAGCAAGTAAATATAACGTGGGATAAAGGTGTCTCAAAATTTTATTCCGGTTGATATTTACATGTATATAAATGATACTGTGGTGCTGTTTTATGCTACTAGAGCATTACAGACTAACGTTAGCGTGTAAAAGAGCTGTCTCACAAGTCACAACTGACAGTCGTTAGAGTTTAACCATAAAAAAACATGTAGACCAAGTTCAAAACTTTTACATGAAAAAGACGACCAAAATAATCCACAGCTGATTCTAAGTCCAGAATAAAAATTAGCGCATGACTTATAATAATAATAGGTTTAATGTTATTCCAAATCATTGTATAATCATTGTATTTTAAAAGTGCACATTTTCATATCCTCGAGAAGCTCTTTTTCAGAGTCTTGAACTATAGTACATTAGCTAGAATACCAAATACGACCAATAAGTATTTTGGTAGCTTAAATTTATCTCAAAGTTCATTTAAAAGTTTGATATGTTTTACCGTCAAATGCTTTTCGAACATGGACGAATAAACTACCAACATACTTTTTCTGATCTAACATAGAATAATATACAATTAAATTTTAATTTTTAACCCCTCATTCGATACCATTTACTTTTTGCTCTTCAGCCCAGATTCAAAATTTTGATATGTAAATTTAAAAAGGTTGGCAATGGTTATTATTATTATATTAATTATTATTCGACTTTATTAACGTGTTTAGAAGACAGCTGCATACAAATTACAAAGTAAAATGTACACTCTGAAAGTCTCAAGGAGGACACTTTTATAGTTTGGCTATTCTGATTAAAAACTCGGAATTTTAAAGTCAAATTAAAATATTTAATTTGGCTGCATTTTAAATAATGTCATATGACTGCTCAAAATGATTCTCTCGACGTCCTGAGTCTCAAATTACAAACGATTTTTGTTCTTTTGATCAGTTTCGTCCCCACAGTAAAAAACAGGTAGCGCATGCGCAATATATTTGTTGGTAATTTAGAAAAATGAAAGTAGTCTCACATGACAACGCAACAAAAAAATCAACCACATTTGCTGACTAATTCTCAGAAAAATTGTATGAAAATTTGGCAGAAGTGGTGGAATTTGTAACTAAAGGGACCTGTGACTTTTTTCACATTACTTGTTCTATTATGCTGTCTGTCTGTGTGTCTTGTGCTGTTATTCTAAGTCCTGCTTGCTCGCTCCCTTTTGCGGGACTCGTCCCAATGCTTGTCTATAATCAGCCCGTCCTCATTTTATTTCATTCCATTGCATTTCTCTCTACTTCCATCAGACTTGGACTTGAACTTTGGTAACCAAAGAAAATGGGAGGAGGGAAACGAAACGGAATTGATTGTTTGGACCATACTGAACTAATTAAGTCAACTGTTTCCCTTTTTCATACAGAAAACTAGAAATTATGAACTGACCCTAAATATTTATGCCTATGTTTATGGATACGGTACTTCCTGGGACCTAGGAACAAGGGGACAAGTGGACAATCTGCATCTCATGATGTGGAGAATTAAATGGAAAGGATTGGAGTGGATACTTACTATTGAATTCCATATTGTTTTGTTGTATTAAAATACTCTGAACCAGTCACGCCCCACTTCCCACGCTCCATGTTGTTCAACTTTATTTGTCCCGTACTATGTAATTACGGGATGTGTGTAAAAATACGTACTTATTGGAGTAGAAATAAACAAAATATCCCGTTTCCTCCTCTCGCTCTCTCTCTCTCCTTCTGTCTCCATCCATTACTCCCCTTCTCCTTTCCTTCATTTCCATTTCCATTTCCCCTTCTCTTTTCAAATTCTTCATTCTGACTCCGTCTTTCCCTCAACTCTGGCTTGTAAGCTTCAGTTGAGGATTGAGAATTGAACTGGAAGGGAAGAAGAAGAAAAAGGAAAAGGAACAAAAAGTCCAACTCTCATTTCTCATCTCATTTCCATTTCCCGTGTCCGTTGTCCCTCATAGTGAATTTTAATTGTGTTGGTTACATTCATCATCACTCCTCATTATTCATTATCATGGGATCTCCTTGGAATTTTTCCCATCATCCAACTCAACTTGTCCTCAGTCTCATCCTCATTGTCATTGTCATCATTTGGGGAAATGACAATGTTGTCCTCACATCCTCTCTACCACAAGACAATGTCAACGTCAACGTAAAAAATGAAGGACAGGAACTGGGATTGGAATTGAGAGTTGGAGCTGGATATTTGAATACAACGGAGACTCGGCTAACGAATATAGCGGTTACTTTATATCTTCATACTGGAGTTCAGGGTCAAACTATCATCACGACCAGCAGTACCCGTACGTACAGTCCCTCGTTCTCATTTACGTACATACATAGTTTGAAATCATTTTCAATTCAGTTCATCATTTTAATTTCCCTGGATTGCTTTCATAGAAATCCCACTTAATTGACCTTGAGTTAATTGACATTTCCATTTCCATTTTAATTGTATTGTATTGTATTTAATTTTCTGTTTGTGTGCGTGTGTGTGTCCTTTTGTAATTTTTAGCACCAGCACAGTACACGTACAAACTGACGCTTGGGAACGGGTGGACATACCCTGCCACGGGAACTTGCCCTTTATACCAGTATTTATGGACACGTGCCGGCACTATTACCACGTATCTTTATACCACAACGTGGGGTGATAGTGGAAGCCAACCATACAACTTTTTAGGGTAAAATTAAATCTCTTTCATTTCATTCACGTTGACCTCACTCCAGATTCCTTTCACATTTATCTGTAATTAAGATTAAAACTTGTTTATTTTTTTTCATTCGGCTTTTATTTACAGGATCACGGCTTATGTTTGGTGCACACCAAAAGACAGTTCGCTACCCGTTTACCGTTTTTATAGCTCAACCCAAAAGGATCACTGGTATTCCCTTGATCTCCGCTCAATTTACGCTGGGGATGGACAAACTTATGTTCTCGAATCCATTATAATGTATCCTAATCAACCATAAACCAAATACAAATACAATACAACACAAAACAATACAATACAATGTAATGTCAAATTCAAATTAGATTTCCTCCCGCCACAACAAAATATTTATTGTTATTAATTAATTTGTTGTTTTATTATTGATTAAACTTGAATACATAAAATGGATACTTAAAATAAAATGAGCACATTTTGAAACAAAACTATGGCAACTAACATGGTTTTATTTTTCATTGTTTTTTGTATCATTTTCCCCGCTTTATCGATTTTTGAAAATTGAAAATTGACATGTAATTAAATATAATGAAGAGAGAGAGAGGGGGAGAGATTAATTATTATTAGTTATTAATTATGACAGACGTTGGAATTGGCACAACATTGACAAGGCCCTGGGGCGAACATGTACCAGGCAAGGGACTGGAGAAAATCATAGAGAATGAGAGAAAAAAACGTCATTTTTCAAGTTTTTTTAAATGTTTTGGCAATATTTTTGATGGAAAAATTGTGGATGATTTGATTTGATTGATAATTAATTAATGAATTTAACGTACATTGAGAGCTGCCCCATCATCCCCATCAGTTGGGCCTCTACTCTGGGAGAAATACTGTGAAGAAGTTTGTGGGTTTAAAAACTCCCAAGTCTCAACCGTGTTGTCTGTGGGATTGGAGTAGACGTAACAGACGACGCCCAGGTAAAGGGAATATTGTGCTCCTACAATAGTGGAAGTGTAGTTAGTACTGTAGTGATAGAAAATATAGTTATTCACATCACCATAAGTAAATTCATAGATGGGGACGGTTCCAGGGGCTGGGTTGAGGTAACATTGACCAACATTACCCGAGAATCTGTAGTTTGATGGGGCTAAAAAGGAGGAAGGAAAAAACAAGAAGAATTATCAAGCACCAGGTTTTATTAGATAAAATTCCTCGTAAATTATCTATACTAAAGTATAAAATTTGAATTGAAATTTCTTACATTTCGTAATCGTAAAATTTATCTTTTACCTTGTTGCCAAGAGTCTGAAGTGTAGGCTGCCCCCAATTTATATTTATTGACCGTCACAGAATTATGGAATCGAAGGAGTTGAACAATCCGACTTGTTTTAGTCTCAATCTTCTCCCTCTTGTTTTTCACCACGGATTCTGAATGGAATTCCTCCGAAAACACACCCGGGATTTTCAAAGTCAGTAAAAAATCAGTAAAGAAACTCATAAGAATAATAGAAAAGGAAATTAGGGAAACTGTTGGAATTTGCCTCATTTTGATAAAGATTTTGAGTAATATTTTCAAAAGCTTTGATCCTCTTTAAACTTTCCACTCTTTTCTCTTGACTCAAAATCCTCGAATACTAAAATGAAATTCCAAAATGAAAAAGGGAACTTTTCCTCATTTTTACCGTAAAAATAAAACTTGAGGTGCAAAATGAAACTGAAACTGGAACTGTAACGGGAAATGGTAGTAAAATTTTACCGTTGGGAAAAAGTGAAAGGGAAAAGGGTGAAACGGGATTTAAAAATCAACAATACATTTCAACTCTCCACACTCCACACTCCACACCACATCCTCCCATTGTTCCAGCAAACACACAACGCAGGAAAAAGAGAAAGGGGAAATAATTTGTTGACTCTGGAACTCTGGAAGCCAAAGGAGTATCAAAAGGAGGAATCAGTGAGAGTTCAGTCAACTCATGTGCCATCATCATCCCTCACTTGATTTCAGTTGGAATTTTGGAAGAAAAACTCGGATTGTTTTATTGTTGTTATACTTCAGGATGGAACATCCCAAGTTTCACATTTGGATTTTACTTAATTTTACTTCCGGTTCTCATTCTCTTATTTTCTTCCTCTTCCTCCTGGCTGGAATTGGAGGTGGGCAAAAGCAGCCGCAAGAAATTGAGAAATTCCAGAATGTGATGGTCAGTTTGTATCTCTACACGCATCCCAGTGGTCCAACTCTTCTCTCTACTCTTTCCCCATCTCGTGAGTGAAACATGAAACATGATTCAAATCCTTCGCCCTTGAACCTTGAACCACCATTATTAAATTAATTAAAATCAATTGAAAGCAGTTAAATGATAAATATTATCAATTTTTTTAACATTTGCCGTTTTCTTTTGTTTGTGTTTGTGCTTAAAGCACTTGCGGGTTACACTTTGACACGGAAACTTGGTAATTGTTGGGGTTACCCTGTGTCCGGTTCTACTGCCCTGTATGAGTACACAATTGGTCAGGCTTCATCTGGACTCTACTATCGATTCTACACAACCAATTGGGGTGAAAACGGCGTGTCAGCCGCCAATTTTCTAGGGTAATTCCACTAATTAACTAATAAATCAATCTGTAAATTTCTTAATAATTTACTAGATCAAAAAAATTATTAAATTTTAACAAAATCCACCTTGGGAGGGGATTATAAATTTTGTTGTGGGATTATAAATTTTCTCATTCCATTTTGGGTTTTATTCAAGGATTCCGTGTTATGGTTGGGATTCTGCATTCGACGGGGCAAATCACGTCTATCGATGGTTTGATCAGGTGCGAAAATCACAATGTTTTGCTAGAATGTTAAATAATAAAGGAATAGAATTATTATTATATGCATACACAAGTAATTGACCTTCATTGATATTGATGACCTCAAAACTGAACATGTTTGTTGATTTTAATTTTCATTTACTCATTTGTATGTTTGACATGTGACTTCATAGGGGAACATTTATACGTACGATATACGACCAGACACCAGACCAGGGGATGCATTTCGTCTTCAAGAACCCAAATTCTATCTGATTTCATCCTGATTAATTATTTGTCAAAATCCCAACATTTTTTTCATAAAAATAAAAATAAAAATCATGTCATTTTTTTAATCAGTTAGATGTTTATAAAGTTACACCGCAAACCCAACTTCACATCCCACGTAAACCTTCAAATCGCTGTAACATTTTCTGTATGG
>JAQGBH010005697.1:0-13832 GCA_034698265.1 Sminthurinus aureus | reverse complement strand
TTTCATATTTGTTATGTTTTGAACAAACAACTAATCATACCAAACTTGATTTTCCTAAAATTTTCCACCTCTGCAAATATGTATTACATATAAAATACGAATACATACATTGATGTATGAAGAAAATTTAAAAAATACACTCTTTCGCAAAACTCTTTTATTCGCTTTATTATAATATATTATAGTAGCTGCACGATTCATGTGATGTTTAATTGCTATATCCTATATATTATATAATCATGTTATTTTGTATGCGAATAATGATAAAATAATATTTATTACTAAAGCGAGGAAAAGGCTTCAAGTCAGCAAGTAAAAGTAGGGAAGAAGAAGAAAAAAGAAAAAAATGTACAAAACAAATCGCATAGTATTATTTGAACTTTAAAATGCTTTAGTTCTCTTGAATAAATATTATAGAATAATTATTATTGCAATGTTCCATAAAAAAAGTATCAAGTTTCGCTTGACAAAGTTTCCTATACTAAATAATAGATATATAATAATATTGTATTATACAGATACACGATAAAAGATAAACATTCAGTGTTTTCCGCAGGATTATATAACCTAATAATTAATAATCATGAGTATATACAAACTCTCATTGATGACTATATACTATATACATATTATAGCTAGTTTATTTTACAGGGAAAGATCAAAGAAAAGTTACCAGTTCAAATCGTTCTTTAATTACTCATAATTTATATAATGATGATACACACTGTATTAGAAAGCATAAAAAGAGAGAAACTATAATATATACAAATGAAAAAGATTACCAAAAAATACCCAAATGTAGAAACATGAAATTAAAAGTTTAAAAAAAGTAATAATTATTATATTAGTTACAGATTACGTTACAGAGTTACATGTTATATTTTATTTGACTATATTTAAGCATAACTACTATAATATTACGCACATGATGAATAAGTATATTATAAATAATAATAATATGGAAATAAAATTTACCATGTGTAATGCATTGAGAGAATGTGATGGGGAAAATGATACTTATAGAATGTTGCTTATAAATTTGGAATAACCTAATTCTTATTTGTGATACGGTTTGTACGATTCAATTACACACACAAAAAAGATTCATTCATGAGATGATATGCGAAGCTACGTGAATAAATATCTAAAATATTAAGTAAATATACATTTGATAATAAATTATTGTATTGTTTACAAATCCAAGTTTGGATTTGCTCATTGCATTATGACAAATACAAACGTTAAGCACTAGCTACTATACACTTGTACATAAATCCATTAAAATATAAAATGTAGTAAATAGGAGTATAGTATAATAATAATTATTGTTGTTTAATAGTGCCTATGTAATTTTGAACATGAAATTTTACTACTGTAAAAAATGAAACGAATCAGTATGCATATTACTTATATACATAGTTACATCAAAGCGCTTTAGTTTTGCATTCAAAGATATTTAAGTGCAAAATACATTGCCTATACACATTTGGTTTATATTATGCATAATGCAGTTTACTATAGCTTTTAGCTCTGTATTCAGTGGTTGATGAAAATTGACGGCGACATTGATGTACAACAGTAACAATGATTAAGAATATTTCTGTAAGTTATCATGTATGTACCTCTCCATTATTAGTTAAAGATAAGTATTTCAAGAGAAAAAATAGATGAATTCTTATTATGAAACATTGACGAACTTTGATTATAGTTTTTGGAGTATCTAATAAGCGAGAAATAAAAGAAAAATTATGCAATCCCCTTTTTTTTGGATAAATGCTAAACATATTTGGTACATTTTACATTTTACATGTAATTGTGATACACGATACATACAGATAAAGATTAATCTGCGTCTCATATACTTCACAACCTAGACAGAGGACATGCAGAATGTAGATTTTATTTCATCTGTATTCTGGATATTTTTTATTATAATAATTATATTATTTTTCAAATTCATTCTGAGAAGGAGATGAAATGGTCAACGGTCATATGTGTATTCATGTAATTTCCATCATTAACTAAAACGTCTCACTTTCTTTGATAAGACTGAGTCAATAAACATTCTACAGTGTTATAAAACATTTAGCATTTCATATATTAAATATATAATACATATAGCGTCTTTATATTTTCCTATGGCATGTGTGCTTAAACATAACAGTGATGTATCGACTCATGTTTCATTTTCATAGTACACACTACTCAAGTCTCAAGTTTTGAGTTTAGGTAGCATGTAAAATGTGGACATTTATGCTCAAAACTCAAAACGACCTAGGCATTTTTTTTACTGTCGTCATACGCAGATATATCAGATTAAACAAATAAATGTTGAACTTGTGTGGCCTCCTCCAAGAAGATTAAGGAAATTATCTTGGGATTTTAAATGAATCTCCAATCCAGAATATTACAGATATATTTACTAAGAAGCGAATGATATGAAATATGGAGGAGGGGACGGGGAATAATGATGAATCCACATTAAGTCGAGAGATTAAAGTTTTTACTGGATGGAAAAATCGATAGTTGATTGAGTTGAGTCATTTATTAAAGTGTGAAAAGTTTGGACAGCCACGAAAAACAAGACACGTATGACACTTGAAAATATACATCACTTCATCTGTAATCTGTCCACATGTGAAGGGAAAAATATAATTCATAAAATCAATCCAAGTTTGAACAATTGAATTGTTTTTAATTATCTATCTGTGCCAGTTTTTGTCTGTCATTTGTGGTCTGTGTTGCTGACGACGTCCTTGACCTCCTCTGACCTCTGATTCTTTTCACATTATTCAGGTAGTAAATTGAACGTCTCCTTAGCAAATTTCGTTACTGGTCTCCATTTTGTAAGTTATATTCTGATAGTGTACAATAATAACAAAAATAATTAAAGTGGTATACTTCATTTTGGTTCTTCCTTTCATGTAATACACACTACACACAATGTAGTGTGTAGGATAATCCTAAAAAATGTTACCGGGAAGATATTTGCGGAGATTGGGAATTTTGAAAGACAGTTTTTCAAGTAATATACATCAGCAGCAGCCCCGAAGAACATTTATAAAACGATCCTCAATGAAAATTGGAGTTCAGTCCGCAAATTTCAACAAGGGACAGGTTAACATGCTCAAATGTTGTCATATTATACTGATAAAATATTGTCCACATGCCCTGACATATTTTATACTACGTAAACAAAATAATATTACTTCATAAATGATAAGGGTTTTTATGACATGACATTCTTAGAGAAAGAGTGGCGTAGATCAAGGTCCAGATGCAGTGCTGAAAACAGGATTTATTGAAAGTCTACGTGAAAGTAAGCACTGCTGATTTATTTGTATAATAATGACAAATCACAATTTCTATTTTCTAGAGGTAGACGAATAAAATATGAAAGATTTCTACCTCGAAAAAAGTACTTGATTTGTGTGTGTATATATGACATTTGAAGGTGTTGATGTATCCTGTCTGTAGTTGGAGTTGATGTCGAGGATCGTGGATCTATTCAGTTTCATCCTCATCCTGATGAAAATTTCCCAAAAGGTGACTCATCTCAGAAAAGAATCATCCCCGCACCGCTGAGAAATACATTGCATGTCGGATCAGCAAACAAAGCTGTATGTACCTAAACAGACGTAGCATTTAATATTGTACATCAACCATCAACCACTTCTACCTTTTGCAGACATCGTTCATAATTCGTAATTATTCCCGTTTTAATTGTTAAGATATCTGATTCGACATCTCGGATGCTGAAAGATGGTCGGGTTTGTCTCACTTTGGGCGGTGATCACAGCATTGCCATTGGAACTGTCTCTGGAGCTGCTGAAGTTTACAATGATTTAGCTCTCCTTTGGGTAAAAAAAAAACCTTTAAATATAGTTGTAGACATTAAATTTTCAATAGCTTTTATATTATCATATCCTTTTGACTGGAAAACAGGTGGATGCTCATGCGGATTTAAATACTCCGAATACAACTTGGACTGGAAATTTTCACGGCATGCCGATGGGCTTTCTTATCGAGGAGATGCAACCTTTTGTTCAAAAATTGGATCATTTTTCTTGGCTTGTTCCAAGGTATTTGTATAGTATAAAATCTACTGTGAACATTTAATTTTATAGAATTTTAAACGGCGTCCAAGTCATGCAACATTTTAATGAAAATCGACGTTGAATTTTCTGGAAATTTCAAACGGCGTCCAAGTTGAACAGAATGTTCACAAGATGTAATAAAAAATCAGCCACCGATTCCTTTGTTGTTTCTGAATTTAAGATCACTTTCCAACCAAACTTTATCGTTTTTTGATGTTTTATTTTTTGGTTTTAGAATAAAAGCGAAGAATGTTGCGTACATAGGACTTCGAGATGTGGATCCATATGAAAGGTACGTTCAAAAACCAAAACCCATTTCACCTGTATGATGTTTTCGAGTTAAAATTTGAAATAGTAATAACTGATTTACTGCTACCGATTTAGGGAAGCGATTGACTCGCTAGGAATTCTGACGTACAGCATGGTGGAAATTCAGGATTTGGGTATTGAAACAGTCATTAGATTGGCATTACATAAAATCACAGACGGTCTTCAGCGTCCTCTTCATTTATCCTTTGACATTGATGCACTGGATGACCTGGAGGCCAAATCTACGGGCACTCCGGTCCCTGGCGGACTCACACTTCGAGAAGGGCTAACCATTTGTGAGCGAGTTGGACGAAGTGGGAATCTCGTTAGCATGGATCTGGTGGAAGTCAATCCGCTACTCGGCACCCCATCAGAGGTCGACAGGACATTAAACACCGCTAAACAAGTTCTAGTCAACACTTTTGGCTACTACCGCGGCGGTATTTCTACTAGTCCATTACCCAAACCTTAACACTAAAAAAAAGCATGATAGTTACGCGTTATTATGCCATGTAATAAAATCTAGAATTTACCATTACAGATTACAGTTACGTAAATTGTAAATTATTGTAATAACAGTAATAGTTAATTAATCATTTGAATTTCTGACCTTTTTTTTCTTCCTCTTTATTTTAAATGTTATGTTTTTCAGCTTAATTCCTAATTGTTAATTGAGTTGTTATTTTAATTAAGAGTGTCAATTAAAAATTAAAATACATTGTAAGTTGTAAAGCTAAAGCTAAATAGAAGATACCGCAATAAAAGTCATGAAATAAAAATTTAGCCAAAAAATTTGGTGGTTTAAGAAACTTTTTATAACTGCTCGTGCATCTTGATTTTTTTAATGAAAAAAATAGGGTAGTCGGAGGTTGTAAAGAGTCGTTATATAAGTTAAAAGTTAAGTACAAGTACAAGACCAATTCTCTTTCTATTAAAATACTGTTTCGTCGAATTCCTAACCAACCATACGTAAATTGTAAATTGTGAACTGTAAATGTAAAGGAGACTGCTGCATGACATTGAATATCATAAATTGAATTTTGAATAGAGGAGAAAAAAGAGACTCAAGACTGAAGACTCAAGATGACTTTGAATTCAGTCCAGTCCACAAAAGCCTCACTATGTCAATTAGCGTGGAATGGAGGAGAGTTCTTTGGAGTTTGGAGTTTGGAGTTTCAAGTTACTTACAAAGTAACAAGATAAAAATAAACGTAATAGTGTGCACAAAGTACGTACATGATGTAGTGTATATAAATAATGGATAATGGATGCTATAAACATGAATCAATTAAACAATCATTTACAATTCCTACGATAAAAAGTGACGTGAAATATTCAGAGGAGAAAAAACTACCCAGCCTACAGAATTACAGAAGGCACAACTCTCGAATCTCGAATTCCTTCGTTAGAAGCAACAAGCAACTAACAAAAACATGTACAGTTTTCCTCCTACGTACGGCGTACGGTGAATTAAATGTTATGTAATTGACAATTCTCGTCAGTCCAAGTAACGTTTATTCAAACTTGTACTTTTTATTCATTCTTTTGCAAATTCTTGGACTCATGTCTCTTGGTTTTGTCTTTTGAATTCTTGATGAAACCAGCAAATGTATGATTTTTGAAGATTATTTCACATACTTGAGACTTTTTAAATGTTATTACCGGCTGCGGGCTCACTGTAATTTCCATGTACTTTCTCACTTTGTACATTGTACATGCCTCTTAATTCCCAGACTTGTAAATACTAAATACTGCTCCGTTTTAGTTGGAAATTTTTTGAGTGTGGATTTAATATCTGATGTTTGATGCTTGATGTTTGGTGCCAGTTTGACGAGAGACGAGATTCGAGGAACGTTTTTACAAGTCCGGAGTTTTTGGCCTCACCAAAATTCAAAATCAAAATCAACTGCCAAAAGTACCAAGTACGTACAACGTACAACGTACACCAATATCAACGTCAATTTCAATTTCAATCTTAATCGAGGTAATCACAACAGCTCCAGAGAAATCATAATGATTACATTGTATTTTGTATTTACTCATATTTGAGTACATGGGCATGGTGGATGAGAATGTGGAAGGAAGGAGAGTGAAAATGAGCTGAGCTGGATTTCTTCATGCTGTCCATTACAAATTATCCCATGTACATTGTACATTCATAGTGTAGAGTGTAGAGTAGACAGTAGACAAAATAGAAACGCAGCACAGTGAGAATTGAGGATACAAAAAGATGTGCATAGAATTTCAAATTTCAAACTCCAAACTCCAAATGAATGTATGTGTTGTCTATTTTGTACATGCAGAATGTCGACTGTAGATTGTAGATTGTAGACGTTGTGAATCATGAGTCGTAAAGAGCTCATGTATTAACTATTAACTATATCAACTATCAAAAATGCATTAGATTAAAGTAATCTCCAAGTTTTTGTATGTAAAATCCCTGTACATGCATTTTACATTTTATATTTTACCGTATGTGGACACTGCCACTGGACTGGACGCTAGACTCGAGACTTCTTGACAATAATGTTATTAGATTGTTCCATGGTGAGATGAACAGCGAACAGCAAACAGTGTTGAGTTCCCTCGGAACATGAAATTATATAAATATACCTAGTACTTACGCTCCTTTGCAGAGAACTGCAGACTACAGTGTACATTGGACTACGGACTACATGCATGGAAAACGCGTAACGCGTAATGTTACGCATCGCCAAGTTCAGAGTGTTGAGAATGCAACGAGGGGAAGTTGCATAATATTGTCTATACCTCCAAAATATATCCTTTTACACTTATAGCATCAAGAATGAAGAATGAAGAGTAGAGCGACCAGAGGAAACGCAACAGTTTACCAAATTAAAAAAAATCATAGAGAACGAGAATGAGAGCGAGAGTTGGAGTGAGACAAGGGAAAAAATCTGGTTGTTTTGTATTTTCTAAGTAGAAGCAGAAGCAGAAGCAGAAAAAGAAGCAGAAGAAAGAGGGAAGCAGAGTAAAAACTAAAAAGTAAATCCAAAGGGAGCCAATGCAAAGTAAAGTAAAGTCAATTGAAGTGAAGGAGCAACAAGAAGCTTTATCTGTCAGGCTGGATAATTTCAATGGAGAAAAACATTAAAGACGTAATTTTTCTTCCACACTGTGTACATTGAGGAATGCACTCACTCTGTACTCCTCACTGCATTACACCAACCAAATTACATTACATTTTACATTACATATTCTATTACATATTACGTACACAGAGCACAAAGTACAGAGAACAGAGAACAAAATGTGCAGAATAATATTTATTCTTTATTCTATTTCCATTTTCCATTTTCTATTTTCTATATGCAGACATATTTAACCCTCCTTTTTCTCCTCCTGCTCATTTTCTGTGTATCCACTCGGTTCAGCATTGTTGTCACTATGGATGCATATGCACGCTACTATAGTCTATACTTGTATATTTGTTTGTGATGGGAGTATGAAGAGTCAGTTTAACGTTAATGCCCGTATTTAATGACTGTCTACTGTCTACACGTTCATTACGAGAGTCTGCATATGTGTCATTAGTTCTGGAGTGGAAATGCTGGGCTGTATCAACTTGTACATTTTATTACCATTACATTCATTATTGTAGCTTGGCTAATAGTTGAAAGTTGACGCTTGATGCTTGATACATTGATACACCCTCTTTATTTCTGTGTCATATTATATAAAGTAGAAAAGAGTATGCATTTATACATACACAATACAGAAGGTACATGTATCATTTTAATAAATCCACTCCTGTGTACTTGATCATTCCTCTATATTATATTATATTATTATATTAGTATATTACGTAACATTTAAATACGACGTTTCTTCCTTCCCTTTTCAACCCAACTCCTCTCTTTTTGTTGTTTGGAGTTTGTTTCGGTCCATGAACGACAAACTACAACCAACAACCAACAGCGACGACAAAATGCTGATATAACGAAACTCCAATCTGCATAGATACAAACTTTGAGCTACAGACACAAAAACGTAGTTGTTGCTCTGAGCTGTAAAGTGTAAAGGAGTTGAGAGAGAGAGAGAGACAACAAGTGGATGCATGTGTACTTATTCCTGTATTCTGTATTCAGTTTTTGTACTTTGTATTTTGTACAATTGCAAACGACAAACGACGCTCCAGTACAATTTCGTATTCAAACTCCAAACTCATACACTTGACTTGATGTGTATTAAAAGACTCTGTCCATTAACTTTAATATAATTTGTTGTTATTACTTTACTTGCTTCATTTTTCTGAAGGCGTGGGCGGCTTTTCCTTTACATTTCTCTCCTTCATCTGCGAGACATAACATAACACACAAGAGAACAGAACAGAAGAGAGCACATCACATCACATCCCATCAGCCAACTGACAGTCGAGTAAACTCAACGAGCTTCGTTTATTATTTTCCATCCTCTTTCTTTCTTTATTTCTTTCTTTCTTTCTTTCATCCTTTCCATTTGAATATACAGAATACAGAGAACAGAGAACATTTAGCAGTTTGACTTTGACTTTCAATCCCCAGACCAATCCAATCCAAACCATACCAAATTCGCTCCGCTCTGCTCTGGAGCACTTGCACTTGGGTTTCTCAGAACAGTGTCTCATTCCCCCTGAGTGTGTGCGGATGACGTTGGATTGTGCAAGTGCGTCTTTTATTTTTGACCTCTGACAAGTGAAAACATCGCAGATTACAGATATTTACAAATATTCACAGATATTCACAGATATTCACAGATATTCGCTCATTCAGTAGTAATCTGTAGAGAAATCGTGTCCTTTGAATCAGTGATCGTCATCTGTATTTTGTACTCTGTATTTTGAATATCAATCTCAGATCTGTAAATTTCAAAGTCCCAAGTCAAGCGCAAATTAGTATATAGAATATTCTAAGCATCTTGTTGATTGTTGATTGTGTAGATCTATACGAATAAAGAGGGAAACTTTACCATTTTTTCAGGTAACCAGTGCCAGTGTACTTTGTAATTTTGTATGTTATAACATCAACAAGAAGAAGAAGAAGGACGATGGAAAAACTAGTGCGATTGATCCTTTTCACTTGCGTCTTCTCAGCTCTCTTGCTCAGCGGAAGGTACACTTGCTCAATGCTAATTCGAGATACGCGATGCATTTCTTGTGATTTGTATAATAGTCAATCACGCACAAATCATGACGATTTTCAATCTAATTTCAGGGCTCAGCGTCGAGGGCAAAATAACAAATACAGAGCGGAACAGGATGTATTGGACAGCATTATTAAACCCGAAGTGCGGACTAATCCGGGAGGAAATGAGACACGTAAGAAACTAATTTACCTACTCATTTTTTACTCGTTTTCAAAGGTTGGAAATTGAAAACAAGGCGCATAAAAAACAATAAAAAAGTACATGCATTTTATTCATTGTGTGTTTTTGTGTAGATGTTGGAGCAACAACAGTCCGTGTGGAAATATACGTGAGAAATATTGATCAATTGGATGAGCAGAACCAGGTATTTTTCGTTTTAACTTTTAGCATTGACAATTATTTACTCCCTCTTCACTTGTCAGTACTTACATTTATTTATTTGTATTTGGAAAATGCATAAAATACAACATACAAAACAGCTAATGTCATGTTCTTGACCTTTTTTGACTGTAGGAGCTGGATTTGCAGCTGACATTGAGACAGCGCTGGTTCGACTCTCGACTGGCCTATTCTAATTCTGAAGGTATAAACCCAAACAGAAAACAGTAAACAATAAACAAATGATTCATTAAAACTTGTGCTCATTACTCAAAACTCTCTAAACTGATATTATTCATGACTTAAACACATTCAATTATTATCAACTCGACTCGCAGCTCATCAGCGAGTGAGTGAGTTGTTGAGATTATTACGGCTGGTTTGTCATTTGTTATGTGTAAATAGTCCATTTCCCATCTCCATTTTCTCCAACTTTGATAGATTTATAATTATTGTGTCAAAAAGTCTCCGTGTTTGTGTGGTGTGGTGTGGTGTGGGGACGGAGGAAATGATGAAATAACGTCTTTTCAAGTGTTAATGATATTTACCGATTACCGATTCCAACTTACCTCACAGCACATTCATTATGTTCTCCAGCTTCCAGTTGCAGCAACGATTAAATTGATAATGATTTTTGACTTTGCTTTGTTTTTTGTTTTTCTGCTGCAGGTCTTCAGTTCGTGACTCTTCATGGAGCTGACGTGAGTAAAGTGTGGACGCCTGGCCTATTCGTGGCAAATGAGAAGAATGCCCAACTTCATGATTTCTCCTCACCCAACAAATTCATCCGCATCGCACAAAATGGAGAAGTTGTCTACAGTCAACGGTGAGTGTAAAATGCTATTTCACTTGAATTATTATGAATTATGGAGCAAACTGTCCAGCGTTGGAATATTGAATGGTGATTTGAATTCTAATTTTTTGCAGAGTGAGTATGGCCACAGTTTGTGCTCTCAACTGGCGTAATTTCCCGTTCGACAGACAACAATGTCCACTTCGACTCGCCAGTTGTACGTTCCCTTACTTTTTGCAATTTAAATATCTAATTTTTTTCAATTTATGTCATCTGTATGATTTATTCCTGTTTCTCACTTTGCTGTTTACGATTTACAATTTCCGACAGATGCCAATACAAATCAGGATGTGGTTTTTGAATGGCAAAGGACGAATCCGATTCAAGTTGCTGCTCGTTTGAGCCTACCGAAATTTGAATACTTGTCATATGAGACGTCTGTGACCAATTCAGAGACTAACACTGGTAAATTTAATCGTTACACGCCAAATAGTATTTTTTGATATTAGAAATGAATTTCGAGTATTTATTATTTATTACAATCCATGGTTTTTTCTGTTTGTACATTATACGTGTAGGAACTTACAGTAGCATCACCGTGACTTTTAATTTGAGGAGGCAGTTTAGCTACTATTTGGTCCACATTTTCATTCCCTTGACCATGCTCGCCATCACTTCTTGGCTCTCCTTTTGGATTGCCCCAAAAGACCTCGTGGCCAGAATCCTCATCACCTTAGTTTCACTCGGTATCATGACCCTGCAAGTGACGAACTTCAACGCAGGAACTCCTCAAGTTTCCTACACCCGGGCGATTGACAATTTCACGGGTATCAGTTTGACATTTGCCTTTTGGGCCCTCATCCAAACCATCATCGTCAACTACCTGGTCCGATCGGAATCGGCCACTGAAAATGGTCCATCGAAAGAGGAGACTGGTTTGGTGGAGGATCCGGAACCGGAAACAGAGGCCTTGAAACCATCCTCGGATGTGGAGTCTGGAAAACCACAAGCGGAAGAGCAAGCCAAGAGAAGACAGAGAATTCATCCGGAAAAATACTTTCAATCACGGTGGTCCGCCTTAAAATCCAAGTCCCAGAAAATTGACTGGGTCGTCCGCATTCTTTATCCAGTTCTCTACGTCCTCTTCGTCATTGTTTTCTTCTCCGTCGCTGCAACTCGAAATTAATCCACGAAACTTGTACATGTGTGTCATTCCTTCGTGTGCTTGTCCGGTTTGTCTGGTTTGACTGAGGTTTGTCCAATGTCTATTTTACTTTTACCTTTACTTTTAAGAGATTGACCAAAATGCACTGTGCATCATAATTAATAATTAATAATACTATCATAATAATTATCCACTAGTTTTTATGACAAAATATTCTACACTTAAGTTTGTGTAATGCCTCGTATATTTATATTACTAATTATTATTGCTGACGGTTGGCGCTTGTGTATTAAGTATTTAATATGTGTAAATTTTAACAATTATTATTATTATGAATTATGAATTATGAATAACAGAGAAACTTATACCTTCTCATCTTTGTGTTACAAACATAATAAAAATTACTCTTGTTATTTAAACACCTTTGATCTTTGATTAAAATCCTTTCATTCAACGTCTTTAGATGACGAGAAAATCCTTCCAAGACTGTCTATTGTCTATTTTGTATGATTATTTCCCAGTTAAAAATTGTAATATTATGTGGTTTCAAGCTACTGGTTATTTAAATTAGATATTAATAAAAATTAAATATTTAACACATTAACAATTAACACACTGCCGATTTTTATACAAAATACAAAAACCAACACGCAAATGTGAATTGTAAATAGTAAATAACAAAACTACCCAAAATTCTTAAGCAATAAACAATAATCATGAATAATGAACAATAAATGAACATGTACAAAAAATACATACTTAGGAATTAGAAAATATTGTAAAATATTAAATGTTAAATTCATGGAAAGATGGAAATAAAAACTACAATAAAGCTGAAAATTAGCACAATCTGAGAAATCAAAATCATTTCTGGATTTATTTTACATCAACAATCAATGCTGATTTTTGTACAACAAATACTAAACGGGGGTAATCTCAATTAAACTCTTCTTCTTGTTCAGTCTCAAACTGGATTATTTCATGCATTTTAATTTGTACACGTGTGTATGGCAAAAGACTGAAGACAAAAAAAACAAGTACACAACACAAACAAACTCTGTCATTGACACATTTGACGTGTTCATTATTCCATTCAATGAGTAACAAAACTTAACACTTATCACTACACTCTACATTAGTGCAGTGGTCAAAAGATTTTTACATAGAAAATCGACTAATTGATTATACATAATAACAAGGTATGCTCGGACCTAAGAAAAGATTCCGTAACTTATCACTCAGCATGATGAAGCACATTTTTATAAATATCCTTCTGGATTTTTGACTATACCCCCACAAACATCATGCATAACTACAAACCATAACTAAACTATCACCTAAAACCAACCTGTTTTCCTCTAAACATCCACAACATGTTTATACTGAAAATTCATGAAAGGAAAACTTGGTTAACAATTCGTAATTAAAATGCTCTTTTTGCTGTTCGGATCCACAGTGTATTTTTGTATGATATTTGACTTGGCGCCTTATTTTAAATTCATTTGAAAAACTGACAAAATGAGCCATTTCAGTATTAACCGTAACCGTACCCCGCCACCATGTGGCGGAAAATTCCCCCAATTCAAATTTCCCACCAAAATTCAAACTTCCCGCTCAAATTCAGATTTCCCACCAAAATTCAAACTTCCCGCCAAAATTTAAACCCGCGGATACATAAACGTTTTACAAACGTTTTGTAAACATTTGCAAACGTTTTGTAAACGTTTTGTACACGTTTTACAAACGTTTTGTAAACGTTTTACAAACGTTTTGTAAACATTTGCAAACGTTTTACAAACGTTTTACAAAATTTTGCCTCTTCCAAGTGAAATTTATATTACAGTGAAAGAACCAATTTTTCTTTTTGGACTGAATTGTGTTTTGTATTTTCTATTGTGTAGGAAGGAATCTGGGACCGAAAAAATTGGACCTTAAGTTAGTTCAA
>JAQGBH010005696.1:0-13832 GCA_034698265.1 Sminthurinus aureus | reverse complement strand
ACTTGTGCACTATTCTCCATTCTCTATTCTCTATACCCACAAAATGTCATTGTGAGGCCTCCAATCTCCAATATCAATGTACACACATGAACGTGCATTCAAGTTTTGTAGTGTGTAGCCCTGTGGAAGAGGGGTTTCAAATATATTATGCATAATGTATGGTGTGTAAGTATAACACATGTATGGGAAACAAGTGAATTGTTCTATGTTGTAGTCAGTTGGAAGTTTGGAAGCTGACTTCAGTCACTTGAAGTGTGTACCATCTGTAGTACATGTGCTCGTGTTTGTGAGTATACTATTCAATCAAAGACTTTTTTAAAACTACAAAGCAAAGGTACATGAGATGCAGTAAGTAACGGCATCATCACAATCAACATAGTATCTCATCTAATCCAATCCATGTGCTTTTCTCTAAGCTCAACACACGTTACATTTGGTGTTTGTACGGCATGATACCAATTTGAGATCCATAATAAATACACTAAATTTACTAATATCAACAGTCGTAACAAACAATGTCATTATTATCATCCCATTGCTAGTGAAGAGATAATAATAGAACAAAAACAAGAAAAAAAACACAAATCATCGGAAAATCTCAGTGCCAGCAGTGTTTATTTTATTTTTTAAAAAGTGTTTGTGGTTTTCTCTCATTTTTCAGTGTTACGTCGAAAGTGTTGTACAGTGATTTATTTAAATCCCCAGCATTATTTTCTGTACTTTTATAATCTCAATCCTGAGGTGATCCTGGAATTTCATTTTTTCCAGTTTTTTATCCTTGAACATCCATAGAGTGATTTCGGTTTTTGTTTAAAAATCAACATGTGTGTAAAAAAAATGAAAAATTGGTTTTTTCAAGTGACATTTGAGACTTCGTGAGTTTTGAAATCAAAAGTTAACATTACTGAGGACAATCAAGTTTTTGATTCCATGTTCGTGATTAGTGAATAACAATAGTTTATACTAAAGTGCAATCTATAGAAATTCAACACTGTGACAGTTGGTGAGTGATTTTGAATTCAAAACAAGACTTGATATTTTAATTAGCGTTTTGTTACATATAATTAAATTAAAGATAATGAACAGTAATTTTTAATAAGAAGATTGTTGTATCTTATTTTTAGTTCACTTCGGAAAGACTAATAATTAGCAATCAAAAAGTGTGTAAAAGTTCTGATCAAGAAGCAGACAAAAGTGTGAATTTTGCGTTGAACAGGAACTACTTCAATCTTCCATAGATAAAAAAATACATAAAAAGTTATGTAATAATCTAAAATCTAATTGTAATAGGAAGTGTTTAAAACAAGTGAATGTTTTTGTGTGTAGATTGAACTACAACAAAAAGGATCCACGAAAATTAACAGAGTACGGAAAAGAGGAGAGAAAAAACAATGATTTTTTTTTCTACTTCGTTTTTTTCTCAAAGTGTGCTGCTGAATTCGGCATAGTTGTTTTATGTTTTATGTGAATACTGAATACGGTTGGAATGTGCTTCTATCATAATATTATATACTTGTACATCAATTGAGAAGAAAATTACATTTTTGTGACTCGATGTGTGAATTGTGAATTATTGGAGAAAAAATCAACATCTTCACATACGAGTACTTTGTGTAATTTATAAATTTGTGAGTTTGCGATGAAAGCCCATAATATTTTATATACCTGTACATGCTCTCCAACGTAATATAATTCATATGATTGTACATTACAATATATTATATTATCGCAGCACTTTTATAAAGGATAAAGGATAATAATTGTACCGCTTTTCTGGTGAGTGAAGATTGTATTTTGTTTTTATTATTTTTATTATTATGATTGCTACAACCATTTTATGTGTAAAATATATATCTATATATATATGTATCTATACATCCATCTCTGTAAGTAAGTTTTTTTTTCACTTTTGTGCTAAAGAGTCAAAAAAATATTATGTGATTACAATTATTGACGGCATATCTATATGTTCTATATATTGTATAATAATATATAGATATTAGTACTTAGTACTTACTATGTGCTCCAAGGAACAGGGTGTAAAATCGGTATGCATCGTACATCGTACATCATCTACATGCCTATAGGATAATTTGCATTTGAAATAATACAATATAATAAAATATAATATAATGGAATTGCATTATCTTTGATCAGTTATCTACAGTCTACAGCATAAAACGTGTAGGCCCGTGTTCAAAGTTTTAAGTTTACATCTCAAGTCTCAAAAGAGTATGAATCGAAGATTGTAAAATTGAAATATTATCACACACATGAATACTCGCATGCTCAATGCTCACCCATGAACGTAATATTATACCGGCTAGGTAAATCTAAAAAGCATGTAAATATGTATGGAAACAGAGTTAACATATTCAAAAAATCGGCTAGAAAATCATGTAGTAGTAAAAGTAGGATTATTTAGTATTTATCTAGTAAGTTGTAAGCAGTAGTAAGAAGTAAGTTGTAAGAGAAGAAGTCAAAAAATGCAGAATTGAGATTGTAAAGATTAAAGGTAATGGTGATGCTGAACACTACTACTCTTCTTCAACATCATCACAAATCAAAGTCTTCATATAATATTATAATATTATTATATGAAATTCCGCGTCTAGATAACAATAATAATAATATTATTACTTTTTTCTTGTTATATTTTGACCGATATTCTTTTCCATGTCTATAATGAATCTGTATAATAATATATTATAGTCGTATGTATTGAGGCTACGAGATAAAAGGATTTTTGTGAAAATGTGCACATACGTATGTGTTCTTTTATTTTATTTTTACTACACTAGTAACTAGTACTCTAGTACAATGCATGAAACTATTTACTATTTACCGTCACATACATCAAACATTTTAGTTGTAATTGAACGTTGAAAGATGCTCAGAGAAAGTGGTTTTTTACTTCTTTGTTCAAGATTCAAAGTTTAAGTTATTACACATCACATTCAGTTTTTAATACTACTTGTACTTCTACTATTATTATTATTATTATTATTATTATTTGTTGTAGTTTTACTATACATCCAGTCTACATATCTAGTTTTTCCTCTGTGTAAATGGTAAATAATAGTAAGGAAAAATGTCCTTATAAAGAAACAAAGAGCTAGTGTGAAGAATGTCTACAGATTATAGATACTAATAATATATTATGTATGGACATTGGTTTTCATTTTTCATGTACTGTTGGTCAAAATTTATAAAAGTTTGTTACTTTTATCAACATGTACTGGATTATAATGCATTTGTACTAATAACCAATTGCTCGTACATATATTATATACAAGATGAACAAAAAATGATAGAGAGAATCATGCGTGCTCATACTTTGTTCGATAATACACCATAATAAAATCAAATTCAGATGGATTCGGTCCTTGTTTGAAGGGTTTCAACCGATGCACGATTTCATTTACATGTAGGGCAAAGTGTAACACGTTCCTCAAACCAAAATTTCGATGATGCTTTGTGTTGTTGTTATTATTATTATATTACAATACATTGTTGAGAACGTGTTGTACTCTCCTTTTGATATAACGGTGTTTTAAATTAGTCCAGGTAAAAGTGAAAAGTTGGGTTCATCAAATGTCTAGTCTCTAGTCTCGCTTCTCCCTCTCTTTCCTCTTCCACCCTCTCATACATATCATAACTAGGATGACATTGGCGACACTCGCATTTATTTTCTGATTTCTAAATTCTTTTAATAGTGTATTGTGTATTATTCACTTATAAATATCTATAAACTTGACATGGTTAAGCTGTACAAAAGCGATTTATAACAATGGTCATTATAACTCATAACTTTTAATAGTAGACATAGTAGTATACGATGTACACAGATTATCTGTTGTTCATTTAATCAAAAAGAGGTAAGAGGATGAACAAGTTTGTATCTGAATTCTGAATAATTGTATTATTTTGAATTTATTTATATGGTACAAGTATCATGATTTTGTATTTTATGTCCACTACAGCAGCACCTTATCACTTATCAACAATGTTTAACATGAAGCATCAAGCACCTGGCTTTTTCAAATCGTTTAATTGTTCCATAGGAATTTTGATTTTTTGTTGTTGACGATTCTTCTTCTTCCCAGCTACTAAGAATATTTTATACATTCAAATATTAGCGTCAACTTGTGTCCTTTTCTGCTAAGTGTTTTTCTTTGCTTCTATTATTCCGCTTCTACATTATTTATTCTGTATCTGTTGTCTGTTGACGAAAAGTTTAAGTTTGAGTTTTTTCTACGTACCTGTCTGTGATCTGTGACTAGTTTCCATTCAATAATTTATTAAGAGCTATACGCCGCACATTTCTTCGTGTGTATAATGTATAATATATACATCATACATACAAATATTACGCACATTCATCTACGATCTACAATACAAGAATATATGCATATTATTATTATATTGTGTACCAATGGCTGTATTGTGACTGACCTCTTGACCAAAATTCCATAGAACCTTCTGTATTCTGTACATACCATGTAAAAGTAGTAGCAATGTTAGTAAGACATTATTACTTTTACTCTCACTTCTTCCCTTCTTATTTTACTACTGCAGATAGATAGATAGATAGATAGATGGATGGATAGATAGATACAATGAGGATTGGGCACACATATTCCGGCCGCTATTATTTGTGTGCATAGAGAGAGAGAGGATGGGTTCATTACAATTTGATTGTCGACTAGATTTTATTGGAGAATTTCAGTATGCGGACGGCATATGGCCTCATGGAATTGAAATGGGATGCTTATATATACATAAAATATATCTGCAGAAAAAAGTATTATCGGATCAAGTATAAAGAATCAAGACAGAAAGACAGTAAGAGAGAGAGAATGAAGGAACATTTGAAGTTCCATTGCTATATAGTCACTGCTTGTTTGTGACTGGAATTTCGAAAATGTTCAATTCAATTGGGTTTTTAAAGATATTCCTACAATATATTATTATTATTATGTTGGTGGTGGTGGTGATGGTGTTGAATTACTTGTTCTATAGTTGTATGGTCATATCAGATATCAGTATTAATTTTTCAACATGCTTGTAGTTTGTAGTATACTTGTTTTTCCAAGTCATCATGATATGCGTGTAGGTACGGAAAGGAAAATATCAAAAACAACTGAATATGAATATGAATATGAATACAAAATTGAAAATTGGAAAGACATGAGGGGAGAAAGAAAATCAAATAATCAAATATCATGGGTAATTGGTATATTACATATATATGTAAATACGCATGGTATGTCGTATAACATATATGTACGTATGGCAATTCTCATCACCTGCTCAGTTACTACTTACTACTACCATAGTCACTACCACACTTGTTCCATTGAGAGGACCAAGTGTCAAGAACATGTACATATACGACTCTTTCAGGTTTTTATTACTATGTAAAGACTATATCACAAACAAACTGCATAGCAAGAGACAAGAGAAAGACTCAAGAACAGACCAAAGGGAGAGAGAGAGGACACATTCAATCGCATACCTCATACTAATACATGTAGAATGTAGAGGCCTTGTTCATTTACGCTTGATTTTATATATATACTACAATCTACGACTGATCTTTCTGATAATATGCAATGAAGATGAACATTTTTTGCATTACATTATTTATGATGGATGATGATGATTCCATTTTTCATCTCCTACAAACCCTCATTCTCATTCATTTAGCATTCAGAAAATTTAATTCATGCATACATAGTACAATGGATTGTAGTGCAGGGTTTAATAGGCAAAATTTGAAAATTTGTTGTTGTTATTTCTTTCCACCAATGTTCAGTTCGTTATCGTGTCATAGATCATAGATCATTTTATTATTGGTGAACATATATTGTAACTGTTTTAAAAGCGTGCACTAGATACTAGATACTAGATAGATACACACATGACATGTATAATTTATATATTTGAAATTTGATAGAACTTCAGACTCTAGTGGTGGATGGTAGACTTGATGAAATTGAAAGTTTCAAAGTCAATACTGTTGACCGGTTGAGATTAGTTATATGTATGTGCCTAGGCTGTAGAGTAGTCGATTGGTTGAATTGGAAAAGTAGATCAGTATTTATGTGGTGGTTGATTATATCAAGATGGTGATGGACACGATAATGATTAAGAAGAATAGATGATGCTGTTGCACGATGAATCACTTGTATCTTGTATAGCCGTACATGAATTTTAAATTCATTCATGAGCAAACTAAATTCATGTACCTAAACAAGATTTTTGTTGCCCCACAAAATACAAAATGTAACAAACAAACAAACAATAATAAAACTAGCATAATACCTATGCCCAATGTACAATGCACAGTGTACATGCATGTTATACCGAGGATTAGACAAAACAAACTAAAACAAAAATTAGAACCACATTTTTCGAACAAATAACCAATATATTTGTTTAGTTAAAAAAAAAACAATGTCAGTCATTCTGCCTATATAGATATGTTGGAAATAGGAAACCATTCTGCATTCTGCAATGAAATAGATAATTTAAACTTTTTGGTCTTTGGTGTAGGTTGTAGGTATTTTCTTTGTTATTAGATACATTCAACATACAAACTATGTTACAGTAGTTTTAGCTATATATCAGACTGTAGACTGTTGAGAATGAGTACAGAGTACAGGTGTATGAATTCACTACTTGCTTGCGTGTTTATTGGCAGTGTGTAAAAAAATAATGACAGACGTAGCAGTTACAAATGGACATTTTGAAATGAAATCCACAGAGAAATGACCACTATTATCGTTTTTGTAAATAATAATGATAATTATTCCACTGCACTGTGTGTTAATGATTAAACATTGGCATTTCGTTAGTGCCATTTCCCTTTCCGTTTCAATTTGCAATACGTGTCTAGTGCTTAGTATCTAGGTAAAGCCTACGAACTACAAGCATTCAATAGAAAATGTATGCCTACACACTTGATGTACACACTACATACAATGGACTATAGATTATAGGAAATACGAAACATGATAAATAAATTAGTCTAAACAATTAAGTGCTACTGGTTTCTTCTTGTTGGTTTTTTGCTTCTCCATCATCAGCACAATTGTGCTCCACATTTTTCCCTTTTCAATCTTCAATTTCAATTAACAGTTTTTCTTCTTCTTTTGCCGTTTTCTTTGAACACATCCACATCAATGTAAAATTTGATTAGAGTATGCCGCAATTCGTGTTTGGTCCCTTTTATTGTGGTTCATCTTTTCATTTTCCCTTTTCATTTTACAATAATATGTTATAAACTTTAAACTAAAAATTAAAAATTCAACCAGTTAATTGACACTCCTAAAACCTAAAACATGTTGATAGAAATAAGGTGAACTTTCAATTTCATTAAATTATCATTACTTTAGTTAGTGAAATCTGACTCGTTTTTCTATCATGTTTACTGTTTACAGCAGTTTACTATTTGGCTGTCAAATTTCATATTGCTTGAATTGAAAATTTAAAATTTAAAAAAGATGTCAATTTCCTGCTGATGTTTGATATATTCCCATTTTCTGTTGATAGTTGATACACATTACACAGTACACATACAGGCGACTTGATGGACAGTTTATTTTAAAGCTGTGCCCAAATATGGGAGCAATCAGAAACAGTGTCTGATGTGAAATGGACATAAAACAGACATATTTAATAGGGTTAAATTGAAAAATGTCAAATAAAATTAACCATGTCTCAAGCCTCAAGTCTCAACCACATGCATGCAAACATTGTGGTTCATATATACACACTTAATTGTAAAATTGACACTTGTTCATGCTAATTTTTCCAAGAACAAAGATTGTCAGTTGTAAACTCAAAGCTCAAAGTAAAAAGCTGATGTGTAGCATGTGTGTGTAGATTTTCATAGATGAATGATTCATTTTATCATACATGTATAAAACAAAACTTGTGCTCTGTGGTTAACCGTTCTTAGAAATTGGTTTACAATAATTATTTAAAACTTGATACTGTAATTATGCAAATCTATGTACTATTTACTACCTACAAACTACAGACAACAGATTATACATGGATGATGTGACCTGATTTGCACTTTTCAGAAAGCATATCTGAATGTATTTTACAAAAAAATGTACTATCAAATGAATGTCAGAGTGTAAGATAGATCGACATTGAAGCTCAAAATACGCAAGGATGCCGTACACAAGGTGTAAAAATGTGAGCTTTTATCTATTCAAATCAGTTTTTTTTGACTTGCACAAGAAAGTAAATTCATGTCATGTCAGTCTAGCAGTACAATGTGTGGTCACATATCGGACTTGTATATTTTTTCTTTTTAATAATGACAATAATAATACAATAGTTAATGGTAATATAAAATGCATCATACACTTGTGCTTTGAATAAAAAACTCCTTGTGTAAAAATAAGAAACTGTCTGCAAAACTCAATGTATCCCTCACATTTTTCTCATTTGACGTCGGACAACTTGAAATGTCGTTGAAAGTTGACAAGTGTGAAGTGATAATCGGGATTCATGATGCATACATTTATGTATACCATACACGAGTACATAATACATCGATTATGTACTCAAGGAATTAAAGATGCCAATAATTTCCTTTTAATATGATTGTCAAAGCTGTCAATAAGTGTACAATCTAAAAAGGTAAAGGGCCATTGTAATTTGTAGAACACATGGAATAAAATGTAATTTTTCTATTGTGGAGGACGTATAAGGACTCAATGTTCATCAGTGCTCAACTTTTCTTTCATATCAAGTTTAATCTCTCAGCACTTTGCTCTCTGTACCACGTATAACAAAAAGCAGACACCATTTTTTTATTATAGATAATCTCTCATAAAATAAGAAACTTGTTTAGTAATAGACCGTAATAATAATGTTAATAATAATAATAATAATAATAATAATTGTTACTATTATTTAGATAAATGTGACAGAATGTAAGATGGAGACATATTGTATACTGCATAGCATGTCCTGTATACTGTATACAGACTAGTTGTGCATAATATTATGAGTATGTTAGAATCGCATAATAGAATTTAATAGTCGTTACCGTATCAGTATCAGTAGCTTTTTACCATTGGCTGTTGCTACTAAATAAAGTAATTACCATGTATGCGGGTCACATCTATGCGGAAATAATGGGAGAAAATGAGAAGAAAAACTCATTGGAATGATACATCAATATCGCAAGAATGCGATACAGTATAATAATAATTTATACTGCCTCGTAAATTGAATAGATAAAAGGACAGATAAACATAAAGTCAACGACGATTGTCTCTATATTTTATATTCCTATCTCTATGTTGGTGATTGGTGATATAAAACAGGAATATTGTCCATTAGTACTTCTATTGTCATCGTATCTTATGGTCGATTAACTTTGAGATTTTAAGCCTTACGTGAAGAGTGGACAGTGGACATTAGGATTTATTTGGATAATTCCTTAAAACTCAAAACTCCAAATCTTATGCATACATATATCACCCTAGCTATTGTGTATTGTGTAGATTGGAGATAGAAAATGTCGCCGCTAGTCCTAGTACATCCTATTGTGGCTTCATTTGCCCGTTTGTGTACATATCTGGATTTTGTCACTGCTGCTCATCATATTATGAATACTCAAAATTAAGATTAAGATGATGACAGCAAAGAGAGAGCGAAAGAGTGAGTTCATCTGCATCTTTTTGATAAATATTCCGACTCAACCACATTATAAGCTAACTGTACAAGAAAAAAAAGAAATCACACATGGACCATAAACGTGTAACGTGTAACATATTATAGTATTACACAATACATCATTTAACACACTCAGTACTAAGGTTAAGACTTATGAAGTCGGAGCCCTTATTTGTAATGTCTCCAAGTAACTGGATTTTGACATTGGAGTTTGAAAAAAAGAAAAAAAGGAGTACTTTTCTTATTGTCGTATTTTTTTTCTTGTGTACGAGAGAGAATTTTTTTTTTTACTAAACTTATTTCTTATTTCACAAAGAACTGCACGTGATTCCAAACACCAAACACCTTAAAGCTTATAATATTATGATAACTCACAAATGTAATCCATATAACCATTTGTGGTACTTTGTATATAATTTGACGTTGACAATTATTATTATCGTTATTGTTGGAACCAGTTTGACGGTTTTCTGTCTTTTCTCTCGTTCAGTCGCCTTGTGTCAAACTTCAAATTTGATTATAAACATCACCAATACAATATAACATGTTTGATTCTAGATTCTTGATTCTTGATCCATGTAAAATTTTCCTGGTCCCATCCCACCTTTTGGCGATGGTGGTAATTTAAAGGTAGGTACATGAAAATGTAGATTCTTGTACCTTGTACATTGGACTAGACAAATGCATTGAACGCGTGTTCAAGCCAAATTAACAATTACAGTTTTTTACGGATTAAAGCTAATGTTGTTTTGCACACACGAAAAAAAATCTGTTCAAATGCAACATGTAGCAGTTCCGATACATATTATATAGATGTATACCATATTACATGATATGATATACAATATGAATGCATGTATTGCATGTTTAAACAAACCATTGTTTCGTATTTCATCGACTTTCTGTTCCTTCTTAATTATATATTATGCACTCTTTGAGTTTTGACTTTACATTCGACATTCGACCAGTTTCTTTGTATCTGTGTCGTTTTTTGTAGTTCATACTAGATATTAGACTTTTGAGTTGTATTGTACAACGTACAACATACAGTGTACAGGACAGGCTGCAGACTGACTGTAATAAATAGTAAAAGAAAAGAAAAAACGACGAACCCAAGTCGGAATTTGATATCAGTGATGTCACTTCTTTATTTCGTGTTAATGTTTATGTAAGGGTATTAAGTTTTCTGGTTGAACTATTTTAATTTGTCTTGAGATATTGTTTTGTTTAAAAGATGGACTTATCTTGGTATTGTGGGCGAAAAGGAAAATGCACAAAGAAATACAGTGCACTCAAGTTGAACCATAAACAAGATAAATGGAAACTGGACCTATTAACAGCTTTGACTTGAACTCATTATCAACTCAACATCATTACCCACTACAGACCACAGAGTATTATTGTTATTGTTTATTATGTGTGTAGTCTGTAGTGTGGACTTGTCTGCCGTCTTGTGTCTTCTGTCTTCTTAGATTCTTGTTCTGTCCATGTTTATGTCCTGATGCCTGATGCATAGACGCAAAAGATCTATACAGATGCGTATGACATTTTGATGGAACAATATCAAATTCCTTGTACACAAAAGAGTAAAAATCCTTTTAATTATGAAACCTACTATGAAAAATACATAACAACAATAATAATCATTATTATTATTATTTATTATTTTAATTTTCAATACTTTTTAATGGTGGTAATAACAATGTCATCTCACAGAAGCTTCATTAAACATCAAAATTATTTTAATAGTCAACAAACACACATGTTTTTCAATGCTTTCAGTATAACAGACATGGTTCTGGGTAGAATAAAGCATCCTCCTTCTGAATGTATACTAATCCAATTAAATTGGAAAATGTTGTAGACAGTATATATAAGCATAATAATTGTTATTATTAGTGTCATATTCATAAAAGGGACGATAATAATTATTATTATGAAATATTTACAGTGGTAACGATGCTTATATAAGTCCATTTTTGCAAGACAAAAAACTTATGACTTATGAATGACTGTTTGTTTTGTGTCTTGTACCTTTTGTACATTGAGTATAAAATTTAATAGGCATATGAAGTTGGCCAAAATATTAAGTTACTCTCTGTACTTATCTCTATCCTTCAACCCTAATTCGTAATTTAAAGGCAAAATCATGCAGAAAATTAAAAACAAACAAGGAAAATTATTGACACCAACTTTTTACTACAAAAAATTTACAAAACTACTACTAGACACTATTATACAAACAACAGTACTAAATACCAATCATACGTAAAAGGAATTTGATTGTACACATTATATATTATATTATTGCTTTTCTTTCTTCAAATTGTGAATTCTAGATTCTAGATTCTAGCCACCTGTTCCAATTTATCAAACTACATTTAATTCCATACTTTTTGCACTTGCATAGCAACGGTTTTCACACTCATCCACCTCAGTTTAATTTATCATGCATATTTCAAGTTTTTTTTGCCATAAAAGATACAAGACATAAGCAAAAACAAACAAGCAAATGCCAAACTTGCATGGACGTATCCGCGTATACTTATAATTAAATGAATAATAAGAAAAAGGAAAAAGGTAAAACAAAACAAAAATCACGAAAGGATAATATATAATAGAATTGTTGGAAGTTGATAGTTGAAGACTCAAGGAAAGGGATATGGCAAGATGCATCCTCGAAATGAATTGTATCCTAGATTCTAGTTTGCTGCATCGACATTTCATTGCACTACTATTACGAATACGATTATGATTATTATTATTATTATTACTAGTCGTTAGAAGTTACTATTACATTTATGAGATAGTTTTTAAGGCATATTGTAGAGTGTAGACAGACGTAGGGATATGTATAATATAAAAGTACGTTTGTTGGTTACAATTTACAACTGACGACGTGTGTTTTTACATGTACTTATGGGGCGAAATCTTTTACTTTGCTTTATTATTATTGCTCTATCTTTCTCACATTTCCTCTTATCTATTCCGTTCCATCTCGAACAAAACTACACATAAATTCACACCAACCCTCGGAAGACCACCGTATCATTGTAAAATTTAAAAACACATTGGTAAAGTAAGAGGGGAAATGATTACTTGTAGATATGTGTAATGTTTAAAGTTTTTGCACATTTGTAAATATCCGTAGGTATTCCTCTCTCTACTCTACACTCTACACATTGTACACACTATACACTTACAAAAAAGAAGAACGTCTATCTCTACTTAATATTTCATTTACATAGGGCAGTGTGAGTATTGAGTATAAAGCCTCATGCAATTTATATTTTTATAGCAAAAGTCTTGTAAGTTGTAAGAAGGTTTAGATTAAATGTGTTGTTTGTACCTTTATAAAAGCAAGTTAATTGCATATATATATGAGACGTGTATACAATGCATTATACAGTATAGTGTAGTATACAGATCTTATGGTAGGTTGTGTATACGTTAAAAACTACGATGAGAACTCAAAATTTAGAACCATTGTCATACATGAAGGTTTTAAATCAGTATACGTTTTAACCATGAAAATATCAAGCCAAAAAGGATAGGTTATAAAATAATAGTAATCTAAAATGTAAAACTATATTATAAACTCAAGAGTATTCAATTTGTGGAATAATTTTAGATGTGTACCCAATTTGTACAATGTACATTGTACATTCATGGATGAAAATAATGTATTCAAATTATTTTATGCAAATTACACGGGATTTGTTTGCATTGACTTTAGTCAGCCAGACAGTTGGACTTTCAGAGGCTGTTTTTTCCAAGTATTTTATCTTGTTTTATTACCAATTTCAATTTACCAATATACTCTACGTATTTTAGCAGTCTATGTAAATTTTAATTTGGGATTGCTTGGAACTTGGAAGCATGTCCATTAGCATATTGTATGATACGGCCACATTTGATATAAGATACTTATGGAAATGTCCTCTTAATATTTAGTTTTGTTAGATTTAGTTTCAAGCATCAAAGTATATCACAATATGCCTAATAATATACTTTGGTTTATGTATATATACAAATATTATAATATATCATGTCCCTCAGAAAAAAATATTATTGTGGTGTCTAATGTGTTTATGGTCGAAAATCTCACTAAAATCTTATTAAAATAT
>JAQGBH010005695.1:0-13832 GCA_034698265.1 Sminthurinus aureus | reverse complement strand
AAAATCAACATTTTTACAATGTTTCTTACAGAAACGCTTACAAAAAAACTTACAATGCCGTACTGGTTCCCCCTTATAGTAAAAATTTCCAAAGGGCACTCGATGTATAACACTTGCTATGCTGAATTTTAGACCTTTATATATGGGTGCATTTTGCACTTTTCAGTGAAAAGTTTTCACTCTACATTGTGCACGTACATGTGTAATGTGTATGTAATGTGTTGTACAATAGCCAAGCTAAAACTTCTACTGTTGGTTATCTGAAAGCTGTCTTTTTCTAAAAATGAGTGTTTCACTTGAGTTCATAGTTTTTTTCCTCGGTTTTCCCAGAGTACATAGTATATGTCATAAATGGTAAAAAAATGAAAATATGCTGACTGCATCAACTATAATGTTTATCTAATTTGAGTGTAGATGCACCCTGTTTTTTGCTTCAATTGATTTGTCGACAATCTCTATATTACTAACTGCTGATTCAGGAACAACATAGTGAATCAGTTGATTTATCTCAAAACTCTTTGAAAACTCTTTGAAAACTCTTTTCAACAGTGTAGAACTGTGCAAAAATGCAAAGATTGATTTTTTTCCACTATAGGAATTAGGAATAAAAGAGTGGATCTACAAAATAAGACGTTGTAGCTATCTACTGAATGATGAATCAATATTATCAATATTCCACTACTTGATGGTATAACATCCTTATTAATTATTGTGTGGAAAACATAAAATATCATAGCACAAAAACTACTAATTAATGAATAGTTATTATTATAATAAAAAGAAACAAGTGGAAAGTATAATAATTACATGATATTCAGCTTCTTGTAATGAATCGTGTCCAAGAAGATTTGGAATCATCATTTTCTTGTATCCAATGTTTTTGCACAGTGTAAAATTTGTTGGGATATCCGCACACGTGTGTCCATTTCCATAAGAACTACTGGACGAAGACCGGAAACTACTACCATCCCACTCCTCACTCGTCGGAGAGAAGAAGGCCTGTTCATGACTCAGATGAACACAGATGGTCACAAATAAAAATGTCAGTATTGTCC
This sequence comes from Sminthurinus aureus, assembly GCA_034698265.1. Classification (NCBI taxonomy): domain Eukaryota; kingdom Metazoa; phylum Arthropoda; class Collembola; order Symphypleona; family Katiannidae; genus Sminthurinus; species Sminthurinus aureus. The sequence goes on along the minus strand of JAQGBH010005695.1, from coordinate 12,777 downwards.
GAACTAATGAATGGCGAGATGACCGTGAATTTGAAGAATAAGACCGTGACGAAGATGACGAAGAAGAAGAAGCAGAATGATGACACATTGAACACCACATAATTGAATTCACTGCGTTGACCATAGTTTTTATAGCGTATTTTTTACAATGTACAAAATCCAAATCCAAAATCAAGATGATCAAATTTTAAATTTATGTATCCAAATCAATATCAGATTGAGTATTATTATTTATTATTTATTGTTATTTATTCTCACTGTCACGGAGTTTTGAAGATACAAACACAGACTGTCACAAAGATGATGAGGAACAACATTGTAAAGGAATCACTAGTAAAACTTTATTGGTATAACTCTTGTTATTCTTATTAGTTACAAAAGTATTAAAATTGAGTAGGAAACAATAACTTTTAGTAGTATCATTCCTTGAAAAATACATGTCGATGGTCGATGATAAATGTTATTCAATTTACATTAAACTGTATTATGTATTAGTTTAGCAATTAGTGTTGGTGTTTTCACTCGTTGGATTTCTGTTTTACAGTTGAAATTTTAAATGAAATGAACTTGGACAGATAAAGAAGTCGCTTACTCGTTCCTTCTGCTCTTCCCTGTTCGCTGTTCACAAAACCAACATCTAAACTCGACTGGATGTTGGATGTGAAATACACCGGGCTGATCAGTCAATCCTAACTGTCTGTATGTCTCTCTTCTTGCTCTCTCTCTCTCTCCGTCTGTCTGCTATATACTCATTTTACTCTTTTAACGACTCTCTCTCTCTCTCTGTAGTATATTATATTGAGTATATATTACTCCTTCTTACATGTGCTCACTCCAGTGCCAGTGCCAGTATTATTATGTAGGGATTAGGAATGCCCAGTCAGTTTCCTCGTAACTCGCGTTATATATTGTATGCATAATACATACATGTATATACATTTTAAAGCAACAGACTACACATTACAAAATACAACCATTATATACACTATACATAAAAAGAGGTGCATGGTGCATGCTACAATTTATATTATATGCATATGAAATATGAAGACAACGTCCTAAACACACGTTCAACTTCAACTTCCACATCGACTTTCTGACTAAAACTTGGTAAAATTTTATAATGATAATATCTGTCATCTACAAGCACACTTTTGTATGCATGCATGTATTTATTATGGACTCATTTTCCAGTCGAGTGACAGACTGAACACTGAACACTGTGCAACACACCATCATCGTCATCGTCATTATTGTATAATGTACAATGTACAACATAAGCACGAGACTGGGACTGCTAAGTTTTTTCTCCCCCCATAATAAAATACATACACACGTCTGTCGTCTGATTGTCAATTATTGTCAATATTGATCATCATCATCATCATCATCACCCTCATCCCTCATAAACATAAATGATGTGTCAAACTCAGGGTTTGACGTTTTAATTGTTTTCTTTTCCCCGTAGTTCACTTGAATTTTGAATTGCTTCCTTGCATACACGATACACGTATGTAGTATGTAGTTTTTTTATTCGTCAACCTTTTCCTTGTGTGTACTTAAGAGTGTGGACATAATGCATGTATAATGTGTAAATGAGAAGAACAACTTCATTTTTCTAATGAATGAACTATGAATGAATTACTCGTAAACTCTTATCCTTTCTCAGAGTTTTTAGAGATGGACATGTGTAATGTGCATGTATCCATTTTTAGTATAGAATATGCAAGTAGTAGTAAGTAGTAATACAAAATAGAGAATAGAGAATACAGGTAAAACTAAGAAATGTGTACGCTTATTTTTAGTTTATTGCATATGTTAAAGTTGGGAAAGTTTGACTGTGTCTAGTGTCTGGTGCTGGTGTCTACTGTATAAATAAATGTAGTAAAAAGTAGATTGTGATGGAGAGGGTGGAAAACTCGGACTCGGACTCGGATTTTCATCTCACACATATACAGCTTTATAGGTATACAGTATATTATGTATATGTATTTTGAATGCATCAAACAATTCAAAAGGTCGAATGTCGAATATGTCGAATGTTGAAAGTCGAGAGTAGTGAGACGAGACGAGAGACGAGTCACAGAATAAAGAAGAGGAAGAAGAAGAAGATGGTAAAAGATAGATATATTTTAGATTTTGGAAGAAAACTGTATATTTTTGAAAGTAAGAAATAATGAGAGATAGAGGAGGAGAAGAGAGAGCAGATGAGTTAAGATTTGAGACATGATAAGATACGATACGATGAGAGAAACTCCCATGAAGAAGAATCATCCCTTGGAGCGAAAACAGCAAGTCTATATACTCTATACATACTTTTTTCAAAATAAATTCCACTTTTCCCAGGAGAATCCTTCTTTTCCTCCTGCAATTATAAGTAGGGGGTGAACATCTCCTGGAGTTTTATACTTTATATGGTCCTAAATCCAGAATCCAGAATCCAAAATCTAAAAAACTCTCTCAACTTATTTATGCACTTGTACAGAATCAACTAGCAAATGGAGTAAAATATATGTATTGTGTATAGCACATGCTATCTACATTCTACATAAAGAATATTATAGTAAAGTATGTGGGATAATTTGATTTGGAGAAATTGAATATCGAACAGATCCAAAATCCAAAAGCAGCATATATCTACGGAAGAGGACGTAGCAACTGGCAACTGGCAACTCATATTGATATTCGAAATTGTAATACTTACATGGAGGATCTAGGATGTTGGAGAATGAAACTAATTCTGGAATCTGGAAAATCTTGATTTTGGATGGAATTATGGAATATGCAGTATGGAGTCAACCTAATATCTAATATCTAATCATGCTAATGTAAAAGGTAAACCTTAGACCTTAGCAACATTTTCCCCGTGGCCTATCTGATATGTATGTATATTTCATGTTTCATGATGATGATGTGATGATGAACTCGCTCACTTTTCATCAGTCATTAGTATTGTCTACATCCTACATGGTTTTTCATCCTGGTTGTATCAATCAATTGAATCAATCTCCTCCTCCCACTTTCATTTAATCTGCGCATACTGTATTTTGTATTTGCTGATGCTGATGGTGTCGTACCAACTACCAACTCAACTCTAATTTGCACACATCACACATTCTACATTCTCTCAGCTAGTTCTCTGAGGAAACTTTAAAATTTGGAATTCAGAATACAATACATCCTTCTACAGATCATCCATATCGATCTATCATCATGGAAATGGGTAGTGGGAAAACCTGTCTTTTGCTTTATATTTCACCTGTATTTTATGGTGTATGGGTGATGATGTGTAAAATGTAAAATGTAAAGTGTAAACATGACTTTACTTCTAGTGTTTCATTAATTCCTCCTCTCTACTCTCTACACTCTAAACTCTACATTCTACACTCTACACCCTACGCTTAAAACTTGTAACAAATGAGCAATCAATAGTCAATTTATCAATTACCAAGTGCAGCACATAGACAAATGCACTCCTTGTTTGTTTATGTATCAATGTTTTCCTAAAATTTTAAATGATTGTACGTCAGAAACAATTTACAATCTGTACAATGTACAAAGAACTTTACATGGACAATGAACAATGATTAATCAATTCAAAATTCTACACTCAGTCACAGCATTCAACTTTGAGAGTGCTGTTCAAAATACAAAATGTATCAAATATCAACTCTTACTTATCAAATGTATAAAAGACAAAAATTGAAAATGCAACTTGTACTGTTTACTAGTAACTAGTGACAAAATAATGAGTAATGAAGACCTCAAAATGTTTATCGTACGACATTTAAATCATTAGTACATTCTAAATTCTAAATAAATAAATAATAAACAATAAATGGGGGTAATTTTTCATTTTTCGTACACATGTAAAATGTAATATGTAAATTTAAGTTCTAAAAACTAGAATGCAAGCAGTAGTACACGTGAGAAAAAATCATTTATTTTCCATTTAGGTCCACCATCCACCTGCAAATGCTGCGTATATGTATTGTATATTCCTTAGGTTCCTGTTTGCTGTACACTGTACAGTGTACAGGTGTAAGACGAGGTGAGGAATGACAGTGAGCATTTTATCTGATGACTAGAAGAGGGAGACTGAAAGATTAATAATCTAGATTCTTCAATCGAATCCAGCACAAAATCCAAAGTACCATAAACTTGTAATAATATGAGCATTGGAATTGGGCTGTGTGTTGTGTTATGTGCTACCGATTCTCGTTTCTCAATTCTCCATAAAAATACACTTGATAGTCACCACCTACGATTTACAATTTACAATTTACAGTCTAATCGTGAATGGATGTTCCATAAACTGAAGATTACTCAAGAGTCAAGAGTCTTTTAATTCTAGATTCTAGACTCAAGTCAAGTCAAGTCGGGGCACATAGCACATGCATTTAAATTGTTAATACAAAATACAAGTACCATGTTCTATGAGAGAAAGAAAGGAAAAGGTCTAGACTCTAGAGCCACAGTCTAGCGTCTAGAGCTAGAGCCTAGAGATAGATACACAGAAATGGAAAGAGAGAGAGTGTGGTGTGTGTGTGTGTGTGTGTGTGTGTGGAGGAGAGAAAGGGAAGAAAGGAGGAGTACATAATATATCTACATTATACATGATACATTAATGCGTGGTGAATGGTGACGATGAGATGAAGCGAGAACATGCAGTTGAAAGACAAATGCATATAATAATAATAATAATAATATGGATATGTTAATGCTTTACAAATACAAATACAAATAAATAGTGTAGAGTGTAGTTTGTAGAGAATTAGAGAATCATGTAGGTGTACAGTGTACAGTGTACAGTGTACAGTGTTCACTGTTTGCTGTTCATACACATTAAATGTTAAATGTGGTTGAGTGACTGAATGACGGATTTAGATGTGGTGGATACTACTGAAAAAAATCTCTGTTTTTGTACACGTAAATATTTATAGGTAATGATGGAGAAGCTTGGATGATGGAGTGTGCATGTGTTATGTACTACTTACGTATACGGTATACGGTATACACAATACACATACAATCTAGAACCTGGTTACATTGCACTACTTGTGGTAGTAAAAGCAGTCTCAGCTGCACAAGAAGAAAAATAAAACAAGACTTTTGTAATAATACATAATAGATAATAAAGTACAATAATACATACGATAAGTTAGGCATAGTTTATTGCTCATTGCATGTGTGGATTTTTCATGTTGATGTGAGATGTGAATGAGAAATGATGGACAGGAGAAGAAGCATGTTCATACACAATACACTATACATATTTATCCATGTGTGTTTTCATTCTCGTTGTTGAATTGTTGGTTTTGCTGTGGATTTGCATCAGAGACGTATTAAGTAAGAAAGAAGGTAACTGTCTCAGGTCTCAGGTCTGAGGAAAACCAAGGAAAACATCATCCCTGTATTAGATAGATAAATGGAGGAAAGGGACTACCCCTTGCTGACTCCAACTGACAGCCTGTCAAAACCAAGATATTTAATGTCACACCATGAATATATATACATATGCATGTATTATGTATGTATTATGTATGGATGTGAACTGACGAGGAGGATCCAACTCACTCACTCACTCCTTCATACATATTTGTATGTACTATGTACTATCCTCACATGGAGAAGCATACACACTACATACTACATACACAAACTGAAGTACGTATACATAACACTAATCCACTGCCTCATGTCAACACTGTAACATCTTCTCCTCTCCCTCTTTCTTTCTGTTTACTGTTTACATATCCAGACGCAATCACATACTTAAATAGTCACATCATGCATTCAGCATACTTACAACATACAATCTTCAACTTACCTCCTTCTCTGTCTCTCCATTATAATAGTAATAATAATAATAATAATCCCACTTCTTCATCTTTTACTATACTCCATACTCATGAAAATCACCTGAGGTCTCAAGTCTCAAGTCTGAAAAAACACTAAATACTACGTCTCTGCTTCTCTTTCAATTTTACTAAATGGTTAACGTGTAACGTGTAACAATATGCATTCATATTCATAATTCATAGAGATGTGTAATGCATAATGTACGCTTTTCTATTTGCTATTATGCTGGATCAAGTTAGAGCATGGTAAATTGTAAGAAATGGTATTTAAAAAATTACCATTTTTTACGTAAATATTATTATTATCACCAGCACTGTTTGTATTGTTGTATATTGTGTATGGTGTAGTTATAGACATGTACGTAGTTAGTTGACTAGTTGGCTGAGGATTTGATAAAATCCAAGACAATACAAATAGTGACAGGAGGAGTACTTAAGTGAATTTGTATTCTTACATATTATATGTACGCGTATGCAGTATGAAATGCTCGTACTCTAAATGCTCCTTGTTTCAGCCCATAGACAATACACCAAACGCCATACAGACAATACAAAAGACAAGAAAGTTGAAAGTTGACTGAGAGTTTTCCCTTGGACTTGGATAGGATGATGTTTGAATGTTTGGTGAGACAAATTGCTCAGGTGGGATCTTCCTCTTTCCCTCACTGTGTGTCGTCTGGCTAGATTTATGAGTTAGAGGCGTCTAAATACACTGTCTGATATAAATCAGTGACAAGACAACAGATAATATGTACATTTTGTACGTATACACCATACAGGGTATGGTAGACCTCAGCCTCAGATGATGCTCATGTTGACTTTTTCCCCTGTTTTTTTTTCAATTTCAATCACTCCCTTTGACATGTTATGATCACCTTTCTCTCTCTCTCTCTCTCTCTTTCTATTCAACATCAAAATTCAACTTATCCATCTTTATCTCTCTTCAATCCCCACCATGTTACATCTAACATACATAAGGTTTGGTGCTGGATGCTGGAGTCATATCTTTATGTATGTCATTGTGTTGTTGTTGCATCTTGAAAGTTTATTATGGTTATGGTTGAAGGGAAGGTGTTTATAATTAGTCTCTGTCTCATACATTAAACTTACTTGTGTTTTCTGTCTCCTTCATTCCTCTCTTCCAATTTACAATCCTGTCCATCTTCATATTCATGGTACATTGAGCATAGTGCTTAGTTATGTGCTGTCTGGATTTTGGATTCTGGATTCTTGAGTTCCACACAATCTACAATAGGTCATGTCTTATTTCTTATTTCTGTCTTTGTCATATCTGTATACTTTTACATGACATGAGAAAATCTTGGAATTGGGAACACTTCTTGTGCTGTAATATAGCGATAGGAAATATAAAATATAGCAAGTAAATTCTCGAAACTTACGTAATACATAATAGATTAAATAATAATAAGTCATCATCATCATCCTCATAATATGGATGTAATCCTCAGTCCTCAGTCACGTCCAATTCCACCATTCCATAGACATTAAATTATTGCTGTATTTTTCTCCAGGATTTTATTGCTCTTATACACATGTACTTTTACTACCACTTCAGACTTCAGACTCTCTTGTTTCTTTAGTTCACGAGTCTCTCAAGACTCTATATACTCTAGAATGTGAAAGTATTTACATAAACAAACAAGGCACGTAATAATCCCTGAGTTGTTCTTCATACTTCATACTTGTCAATAGTTTGACTTCTTATTATATTGTGCTTATTGTGTAGACTGTAGACAATCATGAATGTGTGATATGTAAAGTGTGAACAACAATGTCAACGACTAAATATTAAAAGTATGAGGAGGATAAGACGATGACAATAGTTTATCAATAATTATTTTTAATTTGTTAAAGATCAGATGTCAGCATTTCTGTCTGTCTCCTACCACATGACCACACTATATGTACACTGTACAATGTATAAGTCATCATAATATTATAACATTGTCACTTTTCAATACAAAATGACTTTGTTCTATTAAATATTCAATAATAATTGCTGAGGTAGTTCTCCTGAAAACTGACAGCACCTGCACGATATAGAATACATGTATAGTACAAATAGTACAATGTAATTTGTATTCACTATTCACGTGCTTGAATAAATGTCTATAATTTTCTCATGTATGCTTACTCGAGCACTAAATCTGAGGGCATCCGTCTTAATCGAGCATAAGTAAGAATGTGTACATAGTTACTTTTCCCTCTCATTTTCATATAGTATATATGTACATGAGCATTAGTCTTATAACAATCTGATGAGTGACGAACAATTTAAAAAACTCAGCTCACTTTCAATACCACAAGTGCTATCATAGCATAGATGTATAATGTATATGTGTACCTACTACTATACACTATATACATTGTTGTCTTTTCACTAATAGCATTTTGGATATTATATTAGACGCTCACTGAATTGGTCATCCTAATGATTTCCTTCACTATTGTATTCTGTACTTACTGGACTCCAAAAGTCATGGAAGAAGAACATTACCATTTATGTACATAATTTTCGTTAAAAAGTAGATAGTATAATATAGGCACCACATGTTAACGTTCCGGATTATGAATACTTAGATATCGTGCTTTTTTACATGTGTCGTGTGTATCTATCTGAAATCTGAAGTTATTAAGTCCATAAGTAAGTAAGGAAGCAAGAAAGGAAAAGGAAGTATAGGTAAGTGGAGCCAGATGGAATAGATCGATGGCTGGGGCTCATCCAATAAAGAGAGAAAGGTCAAAAAGTAAATTTAATGTATATACAAGTACAAAAGGAAAATGACTGTGTGTACACGTATTATTATCCGAGCATTATGAATTTGACTTTGTCAGGTGGAAGAATAGTTCATGTGAATAATAACATTTCTTCACTGTCTTCTACCTTTTATGTAGATTTCACATCATACTGTATCTAGTACATGCCTATAGTCCTTTTAATACATGTAGTATATATTATTATTGTATGGCGAGCAAAAGATTGTCATTCAAAAATGTAAAATCACATATAGCGTCTTTCACGAGGACCTCGATCGTTGTTTAGTATTGTTGAGAAAACATTATTAAACTGTTTTATTTAATTTTTCCCACATGATTATATATTTTCCTTTTAAATTACACATGAAAATTTGAAAGGCAATGTTCAAATAATACATAATACAAAATAACTTGTAATAATTGTACTAAAAACATCTGTCGGGTACACACACATACTATATACTATCGTAGAAGTATTATAATAATCCTTTGTGTATTTTCGTATTTTGTATTGAACACCTGAAAATTATAGACTAAAGACAACCATAATATTTTCTTCTACGATAAAATAATCAAATCAAAAATTATTTTAAAGAGGTAACAAAGAACAGATTTGATTTTTTTTTCAAGTGACTCAATACAAATTTTTGTAAGCTTATATATATTGATATTTACAATATTGTTATACTTTACACCTAATATAATATATATATATTTATAGTTCACAAATTTTATAGTACATGTTCGCTGCTACGAATGACCGTCTCTTTACATTTATCAGTAATGATAATGATAGTAATAATTAATAATATAAAGCTTCTTTTAGAGACTCATTCCTTTTTTTTATACAAAAATTCGAATTCAATCCTTTGACGACGAAGATAACACGAATTCGGACACGCTATTATGAAGCGAAAATAAAAGGTGCTGCTTATCGATAAAAATCACACTTTTGTTTATGTATTTTCATAACATTATTTTTACCGTCACTTAAAACGACTCTTCTCGATCTACCCTAATGTGTTACATTGTATAAAACGAGGTATAAGTAAACAAGTTATATATGTATATTGAACATAGCGTCGCGTAGTACGTTGATAATATATATTATATAACTGTGGATTGACAGCAATTCTAGGATGAGATTTTTCGAGTTTTTTTTTCAAAAAAAAAAAAAAGAGACTACGAATGATCTTTTAACCGTATGTACTTATACTTTAGTAATTACCATTTTTATCATGAAATGTATTTTTAGCTTGTAAAGTTAAGAAAAAGTAACATAGTGCGGATGTGCAGCCATTTCATTTAGTTGAAGTGGTTCATGGAAATCGTCACGTTAATTCCTAGATTGCCATTTTCTATGATAAAAAAAACACAAAAGATTTACTTTAATTAACAACCGCTTTTAAAAATGCTATGCAATATGGAAATATATTTATTATTTATTAAAGTATTTCACGAATTTATAGTTTAAAGTTAACTGAAAAACTTGGACAAACCTGCAAATAACTGCGCAATACTTGTGTCAAAAACTAAGCAGTCAGAATTTAATATAGCGCTTGCTACACCTTCGTGAATCGATCGCTGTAAGTCAGAAACAGAATATTTTTTCTTATTGATTACATTTGACATTACAACTATAGTTTATGTAGAATAAAAGTCCAAGAATATAAAGAGACAATTTTGGATATTTGTCTTTTATACTTGGAAATTAAAAAGCCAGAAAATTTTAGGGATACTGTTTAAAATTGATTATTTAAATTACAGGTTGAGCCTCCCAAGTCAGTCGGCGCCGGTGTCCATTAAGTTCTAATCGATAGGCAAATTTTTCTGCTTGTTTCCTAGATCCAATCAGTTGAACTATGGCAAAGAACTGTTGTCCTTCATTTTTATCTTGTTTTTCTAGTACCAACATAAAGTTGTGACCAAAACAACTTTGCATCATGACCTATTAGAATTGAAATAGGACAACAAACGTAAATTATTTTATCATTTAAGACAAAAAAACCAACATAAAATATAGCACTAATATAAGTGCTACATTTAAAATTTCGAACGATTTTAAATTTAGATATCATACTTTGTCTATAAATATAATAGGGGATAAAAAAGATTATCAAAATATGAAACGTACCCAGTCAACAGCACCAGGAAGGTTGATGTCTGTAGCAAGGAAAACTATATCTTCTCCTTGTAAGGTTGTAATGGATTTATGAGAAACCATCAGATGAGGCATCACTTGTTCTAATGAACCTATTTTTGATAGTCGAAATAAAGGAAATGAGAAAAGAATAATTATAAAATGACCATTAACATTTAACATAATATTATGTTATACAAAAGAAAATAAGAAAATATTAAATATTCTTTCTTTTCGTTTCTTTATTACCTTGCCATTTGCATGAGGCTCCAGGACAGGGACAACTGAAATTTCAAATACAACGGTTTTATAATATATTATATTATATTAAATATTAAATAGAACTTAGGCCTGTAGTACTTTTTCAACTTTTTTTTAATATTATTTTTTTCACCCTAGATACAGGTGCACACTGATGTATTTAAAAGAAACTTACGTATAAGGACGATATTCACATATTTCTTCATGTTCTGTTTTTTCTGTATGAAGTAGGAGCGTGGAACAACCACTTCCGGAATATTTGCAAGGGAAAAAAACTACAAAAAAAAAAACAACAAAATTAAATTTTGAGTATGTGTGTACACAATACATTACACTTTTTTTTTAATATTTCGAAATTTGAAAGGATAATAAAATTCAAATATGTTACATTTTATAAATTATAATAATATTATTGTTGTTTACAAAAAGGAAAACACACTAACCTGTATTTGCAACTTTTTCCATGGCTAAATTTCTTATATTACCTGTGTATAAAAACAATACCAGAACAAAAATCCCCTATAATATTTTTCTCGTTTTGTAAAATGTAAAATGAAATGCAGTTCTGTTCTATGTACTACTATGCTAAAATTATTATGCTTTTTGAATAATAATTTTTCACATACTTTCGTCAAATTCTTGACATACTATATTATATAAAAAAAATTTGAAAGAGATTTACCTAAAGGACCACGACATGTTGGACAGCAATTCAATTTTGGTCTACATACAGAACAAACAAGATGCCCAGCTTGACACTGCAAAAAAAAACGAAAACCAAAGTTGTTTTGATTACTTCTTACCAAACCAGTGGTAACCATTGTGGTCGTAGTATCCAATACTACAGAGTGTATTAACATGTTTAATTTAGATCCAAACTAAAATTAGGTATCATTTATTTATAACATACTCAGTGACATTTGATATAAAATGAAAAACTCACCTGAAAAATGGGTGGAAGTACATAATCGAAACAGACTGGACACTCAAAAAAGCTTGCTAAAATTTCAAAAATATTCATATGGTTACTCCATCATATATTATATTATTATACGTATAGATACGGGTATTAAATTAATAAGATGTTTTAATGTAATATGTTATTAGAACATAATAAAAAATAGCTTGGCAATTAAATTTATAATTTTATATAACATACCTAAATCCGCAGGAGAAATATTACCATTACCCATATTATTGTTTCGTCTTTTTGGGCCAACTGTCTGAGTGCCGCTCATGTTTTGTTGATTATCTGTATCGAAAAAAGACAAAGTTAATGTACGAAAGTATTTAAACACCAATTTATGTGCCTTAGTACTCATAACTGTTGATTAAGATCTTATCGATCAATTACTAAACAATTATTATATTATGTGTATTTCGAAAAACACTGAGCTATTTCTACTTTATCTAGGCAACGTATAATACATAATCACAGTAATACTGAATCTGTCTTTATCCCAGAACGAACGCTAAACTACAAAAAGTTTTTGTTGATTAATTTTACCATACAAATACTACTTAAAAATGAGATGAATACCAAATAGACATTGTGCGTCTTATAATATTATGACTACTCAATGTAAAATATCATCGCTATCAACAAATACATATAATATATTATATACTATATACATTATTCCTATAGTTAAATATGTGTGGGGCAGGAAAGACCTAGCGGCCTAGGCTCGTGTAAACGGGTTGGGTTAAGCCGGGTCTGTCCCTGTCTGCTGTGGA
>JAQGBH010005694.1:0-13836 GCA_034698265.1 Sminthurinus aureus | reverse complement strand
CATCTCATAAATCATAATCATAATTCACAGTGCACTTGATCGTATAAAGATATTCTATATTCTATACACTGTACATTGTACGTCGTACATGTGTAGCTACCCCTTTTATGGCACTTTCTCCACTTTCTCCGGAATTCAAACCCCAAACAGAGTGAAAGAGGAATTGAATCATGTAAAATGTACAAGTGAAGCATGTAATTCTTTGGGGAAGAATAAAATCTCCATCATCCAGTACAATTCAGTCCAATCTACATGATACATACAAAATCTGAATATCTGTATAAATCCATGTACAATGCACAATGTAGATTGTACACTGTACACTGTACACTGTACATTTAACTTCAACTTACAAGACAATGGCAGCGGAAACGGTAAAGAAAAAATGCGAAACCAAGTTAAAGACAAAAGGCATATAAAGATGGAAAGAATTGAGAGTGAAAGTAAAGTAAGAGTAAGAGCGGCGGAAGAAGAAAAGACGCAGAAAGAGAAGGAGAAAGCTTTTTGCATAAAGCCCTTTAGCCCAGTTACGTGGTTTTGCTTTTTACCAAAATGTTAAAATAATATCACACATGTACAATGCCCATTGTAGATTGTAGATAGCTTTTGTATTTTGTATTTTGTATTTTGTATCGTATTCTATCGTTAGCTGCCCTCGTCTACGTGGGCTCATTTTCCATCTCAACTTGCGACATTTGAGACTTGAGAGGGTCCATTTCAGCTCGTTGCGTTCCGTCGTTGTACTCTTTGCGAATTGTTCTACAAAAAGGAGAAAAAGGAGAGTTTGTAGATATACATTGAGGACGTGTTTGAGTTGAAGCTTTTGTATCTATCTAACATACGACACAAAGTGGAGCGTACGGCGTGCAGTGTGGAGTGTAGAGTGTATCAAGCTGAGGAAATAGGATTTTAAGCCATGATACAATACACAAACACAATTCACTGTCAATGTCCTTCCTTCTGTCTCATTTTGATTCTGATTCTGATACTGATTCTGATTCTGATTCTCAGTTTCAGTTTCAGTCACATGGGTCATTCCAACCTCGAATCTGGAATCCACAGAGAAATATCTCCAATCTCCAACTGAATTGATTCCAAACTCGAAACTTGAAACGCTCTGTTTACTTTTCCATCCGAGACGGGAATTTCTCTACTCTTTTTACTCCTCCAGGGGTTTTTTGTCTCTATTTACTATTTATGTACGCTGTAACATTGTACATTGTACATCTGTGCATTATCTGTCGTCTATTCTATATTCTCTAGGTCTAGGTCTGTGCAGTGTGCTATAGACTATAGATCCAATGTACATACATGCACAGATGCACCGAAATTTTCTATCGACAAAACATGAGGAATGAGAACATTTAAATTTTCCATTGAGACATGTCGAATTTCAAATGTCGAATGTTGATAGTCTCATGAGAACGGTCCTAAAGGTGAACAGTGAATAACTAATGCATGAGACATTAGACATTAGACTTGAGATTGTTCCGGAAAGGAAAAGAGAAAAGGGACGACAAACGACAAAAGGTACGGAAATGAAACATTTTCCGATTTTATATCGTCCAACTTACGTCGTAGATCCTTTGTAGCTTGTAGATGAGTGTGATTCAAGGCTCAAGGTTCAAGGTTCAAGGACGGATTGCAAACCCAGGCATTTCTACCCCATTATTTTTTGTACTATTTGTACGCTTAAATGTACTAGTATAGATATTATCGCACGACTCATTCACGGCTGTAAAATAAAAACTAAAAAATCAAACCAAAAAATATATAATACTGAAAAACTCGAGTGCTCAAGAGAGTGCATTTTCATTTTTTATGTCGAATGTTGAGGTGTTAAAAAGCAAAAAATCTATGTCAAAATAAAATAATTTTCGTCATTGTTTTACTACACAAATTTTCAAGCTGGAATAAGCATCAAGAATCAAGAGGAATACAGAGTACAATTGACAGTAGGAAAAATATATTTGCGAGTGGTGGTCAACAAGATAAAAATAGGCTGATGATTTGATGATTGATGACTAAATAAATCGACTCATCATCATTTGAAATTTGAAGCATTATATCTACAATCTACAATGAACAATGTACAATCTACACTGCTCATTATTATATTGTGTTACACAATACAGTAGCACAAGTACACAAAGAGATATGAGAAACAAGGATGTTTGGATACAGTACAATGTAAATTGTACAATGTACAGTGTACACAAAGCCAAAGTACAAAGTACAAAGTAGAAAGTAGCGTTTGTATAAATATTGTATCAACTGTGAAATAAATAATAGAATGGTCCATTTCGTAGGAAATGAAAACCAGAATGGAAAATGAGGATATTCTCCTGAGGAAATGTGTACACACATTGTACACATGTTGAAAGTTGACAGAGGAGAGAGTCACGAGGGATTTCTTATAAAAAAATACAGGTATAATGATATCACAGTACAATAGTTTGTACTTGGATTTCTAACTCGTACGCTTGAATTTGTCCTTTCATCCTTCATCCTCCATCGTCTTGAACGGTGAACGGTGATTCCTCCGAGTATTTTTGTGTGTACTCACTATTTACATTTGTGTAGAGTGTAGAGTGTAGACATGTTTTCCTTGTCCATGATTTATTTTGACCTTTATTTGGCAAATTTATCTCTCCGTTAAGTTTGTTTTGTTTTTGTTTGGCTTGTTTTCTCCCGTAAAATTTATTTTGTCCTGAATCCGGAATCAGTTGAATCTTGAGTCTTGAGTCAAGTTGTCAAGGAAGTCGACAAAAAACAAAAACACAAAATTATATAGTATCTATGTCGAATTTTTGTACAAAACTTGATTTGATTTGCTGTCAATAAATAGACATGAATTTGCTGGTTGTTTACAGTTTACAGTTTAAATAGATGACAGATGCGATAAATTTATTTGCATATTAAAAAATTTGACTGTTTAGATTTGAAATCTGTTGATTTTATCCTGTTTGTTAAAAGTTAAAAGGAAAATTGTGGAAAATCAACACGAGTTTTCATCAAAGTTGGTGATGATGTTGAATGGTGAATTTAGAATTTTGAGTGTTGAGTTTTGAGTGCTCAACTTGGAGAAACAAAAAGTTGCTTTGTTTAAAAATAAATGGCAATGCATATTGCACAAAATATTGTATGACATGACATGTTTTGAAATGAGGTGGATATCATATCAGTATTTTTCATTTTTATCTAATGTCTACTACTTTTGTTTGTTTGTGTATTTTTGTTTCCAGTTGTAAATACGACTCGTTGGAGATGTTCGAGACGTCAGAGTCAGGAGAAATTCTGGCTCGGAGTAATGGAACGGGGATAAAGTCGAGTAATACATTTGCGGGACTGCGAGCACGAGAAGGAAAGGGAGAGGGAGACGGGGAGACGGGGATTCCGCTGGAACAAGACAAGGACAAGTTATTGCAACGGATTTGTGGAAACTGGAATAAACGACTCAAACTCCTTCGCTACACCACATCTCCTCCGGCAACACAACTTCACTTTAAATTTGAGTCGGATTTTTCTCATCATTTTGCCGGGTTCAAGGCTAAACTTTGGGCGGAAATGGGTGAGTTTTTCCTAGTTTTCATACTTTTACTTTTAGTTTTAGGCTTTACGAGTTATTTCTGTTTTCCAGTTTTCTAGTTTTCTACTTTTCCAGCTCTACATCTTTTTCTATGACTCTTTCTCGTTGTCATGTCATGTGTTTAACTTTGTAGCTTATCCAGTTTACAGTTTTTTATCAGTGTTTGTTTACTTTGAACGATGCGAAGCAGAGTATTGTTTTCCTTGTGTCTGGATAGCTGGCTGTGCATGTGCTCCTCCAGCGGGAAAATTTTAAACTAGCCAGCGCCCTCGAGCGGGAAAATTTTCAAACCAGTGGACAAGTTTATTATATGACGAATTCTTATACTCTGCTTCGCATCGGGGAGCATTTGTGTTTTCTAGGCGAAATAAAATCCTCAGAAAGTGAGGATTTTGACTTTATTTGACTTTGTACTTTTTATACTTTACATTTTAGTGGTGCGCTGTTTTTGTTTTTTATTTTTTGTATCTTGAATCGTGTAAACAGAATTTGTTCTCTTGTTGGTGCAGTTCTTGTGCATCTCTTTCTCTGCGGTTTACTTATATTTTGGCTTTTGAACTCCACATGTGATTCATGTACAATGTACATTGTACGATATACGGTGTACATGTAATGAAAAAGTTAATTACAATTCGCCACCTTGTGTCTTTTTAGACGTGGAACATTTGGATGAAATTAGAAATGTGACTTTTCACCGTATTTTTCTAGACGATGGAGGATTTTTAAATGTAGTTTATTTTCCACTTTTGTCTTGCTCCAAACTCCAAGCTCAAAACTACAAACTCCACAGTGTTATGCAGGCGTTATTATGATTACAAGGGTGAGGACTATAGTTTAAGGTAGAACTGGAGCTGGAGTTGGAACTGGAAGGAAGTGGGAAGCGGAGTACTGTATATTGTATATTGTAGATTGTGGATTCTTGATAAAATGAAATGTGAAAAAGATGTAGTACTTTTCTCGGGACTCTAATCCCTTTCATCTCGCCACAGCCTTCCACGTTCCACCTTCATCTTCATCTTCATCTTCCACATTCTTTATATATATGCAACCTCCAACCTCCTGCTTTCAGAATTCAGTATCCATATTGCAGAGTGTCTACTGTCTAGAGTCTAGTGTCTAGTGTGTACATTGGTCGAGTATTTTCCTGAGGTGAAAGCTCCTTATCTTTATTTTACTTGACTTGACTAGGAAAATAACACCTTTCCAGTTTCCAGGTTTTTATCCAGCTGGATTCTGGATGTTGGATATGCTCCACTTGAGAAAATTGAGTTTGTTAGAACAAAGCGTGTTAGGGGGAAGGAAAGAAAGGGAAAAGGAAAGCTCAAGTCAACTATAAGCCTTTCAGCATCCAGATAAACCCAACCAAACTGAACCAAGCCAAACTAGACTACACGACTCAAACCAGACCGACATCAAGGCATCAAGGCATCAAGACATCACCACAATAACTGAGGAACAGGTAGAAAGTATCAAGTAGAAAATGAGGTAACAGAACAAGATGATGATATTATCCTGACTGAATCAAGATCATACACAGACAATTCTACTTGTTTGCTCAAGACTCAAGACTCAAGGCTCAAGGCTCAAGGCTTACTCCAGGGAATTTTCTACAGGTACAAAAAATTGTTTTTATCTCCTAGACTGTAGAAATCGAGGATGGAGGAAAACAAAAGAAAAATCAATAGACCACCTTCCACATTCTACATTCTAGATTCTAGATTCTACAGTATTTACATGAATATAGTTTTCTTGTTTTTCTACTGTCTACTATCTCGGTTTTGGTTGTTCTTGAGACTTTAGACCCACCATTTCCGTTTTGTATGCAGATCCATGATCGTCAATCATAGGTCAAAGATCAATGATTTGGCTCTTGATTCCCAGTGTTCAACACGTAGTGAGAAGTACTCCAAATCCAAATCCAAATGCAGTGTACAGTTTTGTGCGTGGTTGGGTGAAAGTAGAAAAATATGAAATATAAAATACCTGACTCTTCGTATGGGACGGGTATTTTTGTTGTTGCAAGTTGAGTGCAGAGAAAAATAATTCAAGTTGCTTCCACATTCTTTCTTTGGTGGGAGAAATATGAAAAATGGAAAACTCAAAACTGGAGACTCAAAGCTCGAGGCTCAAGATTCGTGTATAATGGATAACGGATAATGGATAAAGCACAAGTAAAAGAAAGTGTGAAAAAACAAGTTTATGCAGACAGCGACGAGATTTGAATGAGACAGGCGTCTCCAGTCTTCAGTCTCCAAACAACAACAACCAACAGTCAGCAGTGGCACATCCTAAAATTTTCTCTCACTTTCTCCAGATTCCAGATTTCCACGTCTCGCCAGGATTTTCCCATAAAAATGAAAAGCAAAGAAATTGTCCTCAACTTTTTACAAACTCTTTTCAATCTTTGTCTTGGTTAAAACTTGAGACAGCTGTCTCAAGTCTGTCTTTGCTCCACTTTATGCATCTTGAGTCACCTTGAGCCTTGAACCTTGAATGCTGAATGCTGAACCTTGATAATGGTTCGTGGATTTTATACTTTATACACCACTGAAATTTGACTACTGTACTACTGTACTCTTATTTCTAATTTATTCTCCTTTTAGCTCTAGACTCTAGACTCTAGATGAATCCACATATACCCATACTGCAAATTAAGTTTAGCTCCTTGTGAAGAAAAAGGGGTTGAATTTTGACTCTCGACCCATTTCAAACAGTAGAGGATACATAATATGGAAAATAGCATTTTGGTTCTTTCAGGATACACTGAAACTTGTTCCTCGTAGGGTTAACTTTCCACTGTCCACATGTCCGTATGTACGTTGTAGGTGTGCACTAGTTTTTTCTCGGCATAAAGAACAATGTAGAATAAAAGCTAAAACTGATGGAAACTACAAACTGTACACTGTTCACCATACACTAGACAGAAAAGAGCATACTGAATGATGGGCGGATTGTGGATTGAAATTGGAAAGTGAAAAAGGCACGCAACTAGTTGCTGCTCCTTTCTCTTTCTCTCTCTTTTTTATCTCTGGTCTCTGGTTTCTTCTCTTGGATTTTCAGATGGAAACTGTTTCAGAATAAAATCCATCCTGTTTTCCTTCTCCTTTTCCGTGTTTCGTGTTCCAGCTCACCTCTTGTTTTGTGTCCATTCTCCTACTGGTCTCGTTTTTTGTTCCGCCTATCTCTATTCTCTCTTCTCTCTTCGTTCTTCTCTGTTCTGTATAATATTTTTCAAGGTAACAAAATAGAAGCGGAGAAAGGGTAAAAGACAAAATAGCGTATGTTCTCTTCTGTTGTTTTGTGTGTGGGCAGAAAAAAGCTTTTTCCACGTCCAACTGAACAGTAAATAGTGAATAGTGAACAGAAAGTAAAAAATAGACCATGTACAATGTAGAATGTAAAACGTGTACTTTATACTTTATACTTTGTACACATTACACATGTTGCTCTATTTTACTCTCCTACCCTGTCCTCTGTAATGGAAATCCGCCGTTGAAATAAAATACACTGGTATATTCCCAACAGCTGGAGGATCCAAATGAATATTTTATTCTGTACCGTAGTTTATTCCTCTCTACCTTTTCCCTGTTTTTATATTTTATACGAGAGCCGAGACCTTGCTCTTTCTCTTTGAATTTATTGTGTCTTATTTTTACGACCTACTTTCTACTTCTACTCTCTACTTTCTCTCGTGCCCTTTTTCTCTATTTGATTTCAATTTGAGTAATTAGTTGTACCATTTAATATTTAGCAGTCACTTAGTATTCACATGGACTTTTTCTTCTTCTTTTCCTTCCCATTCCAAGAAAGATTCCAAGGAATAAAAATAGAAAAAACAAAATACAAAATACGCTGACCTCTCAAAGGAAACGGAGAGCTTAAAAATAGGACTAGAAATCAATTACAAAAGTTGAGAAAATGTCCAGAATATAGAGTCCAAAATCCAAAATCTAGAAACAAAAAGAACGTATTGAAATGTCAGTGACTAAAACATTACGGAGCACATGTGCAGAAAAAATGACGGTATAAAAAAGTGGTAGAAATTTGAATTAAAAAACGAGTGCAAATATCAAGTACAAAAAGTGATATTGACTAACCTCTATGACATTTTGACCAGTGTTGAGTATTGCCTATTGAACTACTGAACTATTGATCAGTTTTCCTTACTTATGTTTTGCTCCAATTCAAATTGATTCAAATGTTGAATGGAAAAGGAATACACAACCAAATAAATAATTTATCCAAATTGCCCATCGTAAATTCAATTGTGAGTGTAATAAAGACCAGGAGATGGATGGATGGATATAAAAGTTTGAATTCCTTTTTCAACAGTCGAAAATGGAGAACGGGCGATGGTCAATGGTCAATGGTCAATGGTCAATAGACACGAAGCTCATAAAGCAAAACGTACTGGAGGTATATCAATTTACCTCGGTTCTTATACTTTTGAATAACAATTTTATCATTGGGTTCTGGCTTCTGGTTTCTGGTTTCTGGTCTGCCTTTAAATTTCAGAGTCAAGCCAAAAAGAAACATAAAAAGGCCCAATTATATTTTTTATCATACTTTTGGATTTGGATTTGGAACCAGTAGATACATTTCTTTCCCTATCATAATAATTGCTTTGAGGCTCGAGGCTCAAGACTCGAAACTTGAGAAGCTCAAGATTCAATCATGATTAAAAGGAAGAGCAAGGATAGGGAGACGGACCAGGACAAGGACAAACTTGACAACTGACAACTGACAATTGACAATGCTGATGATGATGACGATGACGACAACAAAGCAACAAGGAAATCATTGGTCTCTCAAATAAAAGAGATTCTATTCCAGTTCCAGTTTTGTAGTTGTAATCGTTAATCGCATAATGACTCGATGCTCGAGACTCGATACTCTGCTGGAACACCAGTTTATAGCTGGTTTTATCCCTGCTCCTCGTCGTAAAATTGTGGATAGTGGAAAGTCTTGTGTACGAACTCAACTATTTTACTAGGACATGAGAAGTACAAAGTACAAAGTAGGACAGAGTATCAGAGTATGACCGAGTACTTAAATGTGAATTCGTCTTGTAGTTGTAGTTGTAGTTGCTGGATACTTGAAAACTTGACTTGACTTGACTGGACTTGAACTGACTGTTTACGCTTCAAATGTACTTACTTACTTACGGCAGATAAATTTTAAGAGGGGTAAGATAAATTTTTGGATATCATAAACTTTTCTCTAAACTCTAGACTCTAGACTCTAGACTCAAGACCTCCTCCAACTTGATGATTTTTACATGATGACATCCATCCATCTCACGATTCACCATCATATCTCATTACAGACAAGTTTTCTCGAGTCTCGAGTCTCGAGTCTCGAGTCTCGAGTGGATTTGCAATATGTAGGTTTATCCCTGTCCGCTTTCTGGTTGCCACTAGACGCTAAACTCTAAACTCTAAACGCTGGACTCTAGACACTAGACAAGTCAGCCAAGACTCAAGACTCAAGACGATGACAATTTGACAATTGACGAGAAAGTCTCGTCAAGAAATTCCAGAAACTCTAAAAATTTGAGTCTGGATTCTCAAGCTATGCTGGAGACTCGAGTGATGAATGGAGAAGAACCATTCCGCCATGTAAACTTTACGAGCCGCTGTCTCTCTTTCTCTCTGTTTCCCTCTGTCTGCACTCCACACACATTTTTAAGCAGAATACCAAAGCCATGTACCATGTACCATACAATTTACAAAATGTACTTATTCAAGTGGAGTGTGAGTGTAAATGTCAAATGGTAACGTAAATGGGTTTGTGTAAGGAAAGGATCAAAACTCAAAACTCAAAACTCAAAATTGTCATGTGCATCGCATCATTTATTATTTAGTTTACTACCTTCACATTCTCACAGGAAGAAGAAGAGAAGAAGAACATAAAATTTCTCCATACATATATGTATCTACAAACTACAAACTACAAACTCTCCAGAGCCACACGCGAGTACATTTTCATATCTTCTTTGTCCCTTTCTTCCTAGCTTTTCTTGTACTACAGAATGCAGAACAGAGAATGGAGAATTGCGATGGATCCTCTCATCGCCGTATTAAATTCTACATCTAGAATCTAGATTCTACAATATAAATACACATGGAATTTTATTTATTCAAACTTAATTTTCAAGGCAACCAAGATATTATCTATTTATCTAAAGTGGCTCTTCAATCTAGAATCTAGAATCTAGAATCTAGAATCCAGGATTCAAAATACAAATACAAAATACAGGCGGAGACTTGACTAAAAATGACAATATTTTCCCATCTTATGCACTCCTCAACTCTTAATTTCAATTTCAATTTCAGTCAGCACACTACAAGTTTTTCTCATTTAATATCAATATTTTACAGTGTATACTGATATTTTACACAACTGAACCGAATCGGAATTAGCACTAAACACTACAACTTCTCATTTCTCATATGGTGTGGAGTTGTAGAGGCATGTTGTAGAGTTTGTTGGTTGTTGGTGTTCGGTTGACATAACTCACAATTTTCATGTGGATTAGTTGGGGTGTGGCTCAACTTTGTGCACTGTAATATGGAATATGGAGTTTATAGAGAGAACGGAAGCGGTAGGTGGATTTTTAGAAAAGTGGTGATGTAACGAGGAAAAATAAGAGTTGGTGAGAGCAAGACAGGTGGATGGTGGATGGTGGATTTCTCCTCAAAGGGAAAGGGTAAAGGAAATGGAGCCGCAGAAATTCCTACCTTCTACTGTCTAGAATCCAGAATCCAGAATCTAGAATCTAGAATGCACAGCTCGTAACTTGTAATAGAAAAAGAATTGATGGCGCAAAACTGGAAATGTGAAATGAATGTAAAAAGAGGGGAAAAGATATAAAGCTGGAAGAAAAGGAAACATTATTATTATGAGTGTAATAGTTTGAAAAAGTTGAACTGTTCAGTGTTCAGTGTTCACTGTTCACTGTTCACTGTTCACTTTTCAAGTATGCAGGATGCATGCAGTAGTGACTGGTGACTGGTGAGAGCAGACTGATTGATTGATTCACTCTCCCAGTTTTTCTTGCATTCCAGTTTCCACTACTTTACCATAGAATTTAGAATTTAGAATTTAGACGAGGTGTAAACTCTACTATGTACTTTATACCTTGGACATACGCACCATGGAAATTGGAAATGGGAACAAACGCTGACAATATTATTACTTTCGTCTCTTTGGTCATTGGTAGTTTGGCTATGAAATGTGAAGGCTTTCTCCTTTGTGCTGTGTATTTTGTGTAAAAAATCCAGGAGCTGGAAAATACATGGTTCAAAGTTCAAAGTAACTAGAAAATCACATCCACATTTTTCTACATACTTGAAACATCTGGATGTAGATATTTTGGATGTGTAAAGTATTTATTGCGTATTTGTTATTTTTTATTTTGTATTTTGTATTTTGTATTTGTGTCCAAATGGAATACCAAATTGACTCTCCCTCACTTTTCCTTGTGAGTGACCAAACGAAACCCGATTCCGAATCCGAATCCAATGTGAACGTGAGCCTTGGGTCAAAGTTTGACTTGAAGTTGAAGTTGAGCTAGCAGAACAACATTTGATTTTCAATTTTCACATCCACCCCAGACCACAAATAGACGGAACAATCAATAACACAAAACACAACCAGAAACCAACAAAACATTAAACAGCACTCAAAAGAACATAAAATACCGTGAGCGTGTTATCCATGTTTCCGTGTTGCTATTTCGAATTTCGAATCTCAAATCTCAAATCATTAGAAAATTAAATTCCGTGCTGAATTCAAAAGGACTGGATCAGGAAAACGTATCAACAGATTAAAAGTTTAAAAGCTTGTGGAATGTTCCATCCAGACTTTAGATTTTTCCACCTTTCCGATCTTCTCTTTAGCTTTTCTCCAACCTAAAAAACATTCCTAATACAATGTATTTGACTATCGAAGCTCGAGGCTTGACGCTTGATTCTTAATTCAGTTCAATATATCAATATCGGGGAGACCGCCACAATAAATTCTTGTTCTTCATTGTTCATTGGCTTTGCCAAGAAAAGGGACAAAAATGTCTATTCAATATCCAATCAGTCACAGCAGATTCATTTTTTATCGTTTTTTTCTCTTGTTAGTATACAAAACAAAAATAAAGTGACTGCTAAATATAAACGGCTAACAATTCATAATGCAGTGCAACTGTGTCCCATTGTCTTTTTATCTGCGTTCGTAAATTTCATCTATTTATAGAAAGTTGTTTTGTAGATCGCAGGATGCAGGTGCATATTATGTATAATATATTGTCAACTTTCTCTTAAATCGTAATGCAAAATCCAAGGTAAAAAGGAGAAGGAGAAGGAGGACGAGGCAGCTGAAAATTCTGGAAATTCTGGAAAAACTGTAGTTATGTTATGAAGGGGGAATGGATATGCAAAAATTATGATAATGACTGACGTGCGTCTTTTACACATGTACGTCAGCGGCCTTGGTGTTATTTCCCTATGAAATAATATTCCTACTAGAAATACTACAGATTACAGATATCCTGTTTTTAGCAAGAAATATCCGTATACATTACATCTGTGTATTTTTAATCAAGTGAATGTCAAATTCAAACTGTTCCTTTGCAAACTACGCTATACACTATATACTATATACTGCACCCTATAAACTATAAACATAATAATGCGACTAATAAGAATAAGAATGTTGGGTAAAAGAGCGAGATAGTGGATAGTGGACGGGTTGGGTGAATGTGAATAAAATCGATGATGTAGACAATAAATTATTGAGTGTGACAGATATGCATAGTAAATTGACATCATCTTGCTTTTCTCTTTCCCTTTGCCAGTGGCTTGAGTAAGAGTAAGAGTTTGGGCTTTGTTTTGTTAGACAAGGAAAATAAGGTAAAAGCCTTTCCTGGTCTTGGTTTGGTTCTTTAAAATCCACAAGGCACAAGAGGAGAAGGAAAAGAAGGAGAAGAAGGTTTCGTACATGAATAACTACTCTGCATATACATAATATAGATATGTATACCTATAGCACAAAACACAACAGTCGACTTGAGACGGATGGATGGATTTTCAATCTATACCATATTTTGGATGGAACAGAGAAATGTATGTACAATGTAGAATGTAGAATTTATATTGTCTTTGAACAAAAGGAATTGCCATGGTAAAGTAAATTCTCCCGTCATTCCTCTTCTCGCCACACCCTGCCTGGTGCATTCCACTTTCGATACATCCTTCCAGCCAACTTGTTTGCTGTTTGTTGTTTGTCGTGTGTAGTGTGTACTACTGTTTGATTGAATTGGGTGCTAGAATAACGGTATCTGTACTTGTACATTGTACATTGTACAAAAGGTACAAATTCAGCTGTGGATTGTGAATTGTGGATTGTGGATGTTTCATCCACTTGATTCTGAATTTATTTATGATTTATTTGATAATCAATTACCAAATTTGAATACGTACGTACATGTTCCGCTATACTTGTACTTTGCTCCAATGTTCATGCAGTGCACTTTTTTTATAAAATATCCAATATCGAGTGTACCATTCCTATGCTAACCTTCTACATTCTACAGATATGCGACTCCACTCCACTTGATTCCACTTGAGGGAATAAATTATGGACTGTAGTGAAAACATTATTATTTGTTATGCAGCATCATTTGCACCATTTATACACAAAATGTCATGTAATGCACCAAACAGCATACGAGGAACTGACCTAGTTTTATATTGCATTTTTTGCATTTATATTGGACTTGAGCATTCGCGTCAACTAACTTACTAATTTGGTTTTGTGTGGACTGTAGACTGTAGACTGTAGACAGCGGACTGAGACTGCACAATGTGGCGGAAATATTAAAATTACAAAAATATTGTCCTCATCATCACTATCAAAAAGTCCGTTGAATTTTGTACTGTATTGTATCAAGTTTGTAAAGGGGTGGGCGGATTTCTAATTTCTAGAATAGTGTAAGAATTTTGCCTCTCTGTTCTAAGTACTTTGCGTCGTGTGAGGTTTGGGTTTTTGTCTTTCAAGTGTGTTGTTTCGGCTTTGGGCTTTGGAATATGGAAGCCATCTTTGCTCCTTGTTCATCCTTCATCCCATGTCCAATTTTACTTAGGCAAGACTCAATTCGTCTTGTGCCTCTCGATTGTCGTCTGTCGTCCGTCTTTTGTCTTGTATCTTTATTCTGTACTTTACCTAATTATATTTTGCATAAAAAGGCAGAAATT
>JAQGBH010005693.1:0-13838 GCA_034698265.1 Sminthurinus aureus | reverse complement strand
AGAAAAACGTTTTAAAGGGGTTAAATTTGTGTTCGCCACAGTTACCTCAAAACCACAGATCCCCCAGTTAACCCTATTTTATATTCTACATGTAATATGTATGCGTGGATGTAGAATGTAGAAAGGTTGTGCGTCTGGATTAAATAATCCGAATGGGATTTTTTTTCTGACTAGTCTATCTGTATTTCTATTCCTCCTGCCGATTTCATAGACCAACGAGCAAATGTGGGTATTAGATTGTAGATTTTAAGACTGCTGTCTGTCACACAAAAGACAACCGTATCATTTTTATACTGTATACTGTAGGCCATGTGGTGTATGGTGAATGAGAGAAGAGTGAACAGAGGAACATCACCTTTTCCTTCTCGTTTTCCAATTCACTTAAGAATTATCGATCTTGCACAAATTTGCATAAAAAGGTAGCGGCAATCTCCATTCTAGATTCTACATTCTATACATGTTATATCATTTCTACCTTTTACCTGGATTCTTCCATGTTTATTCTGCATTCCATTTTCCATTGTCGATTTTCGAGTTGCTCTTTTTATTCCTTTTCTGACCTTTTATCTTTTCATTGTACATAAAACGGAATTATATTATCATGTAAAAGCTAAAAGCTCGGTAGACTGTAGATTGTAGATGGTAGACGGTAGACGGTAGAAAAAAAAGTAATCCACAATTCATTGTAGAAACACAATTGTAACAGACTTTTGACACTTTTAACTTGATTGGAATTGGAATTGGAACTGGTATTGGTTGAACAACCTTACATAATACATAATATGACACGGGGCTTTATGCCAAGACTTATTCTTCCTTTCCCTCATCTTTTCTGTAGACGGAAGACTGTGGATTGTAGATAAGATCTAAAATAGGTACTGGAATATTATAGGGATTTAAGATTTAAGGTTGACGGACATGGAGTTCAAACTTGTAAAGAAAATGAAAATCCAAACATCCAAATCAAATCCAACCCAAAATCCGAGATCCAACTGCCAGTCAAAATTTAAGCAATGACTTTCTTTAAACCACAGGATATAAAAGTCATAAAACGATTTATCTGACACTATAAAATCCTCAATCTGATCCGAGGTCATCCCTATCATTCTAGATTCTAGATTCTAGGAATATCATCTTTTGTATTCTGTTCATTGTTCTTTGCTCATTGTAGTTTTTGGTTTGTGCTTTGTACTTTGTCCTCTTTGTACCTATTTTGTATGCACAATGCACAGACTGTAGCAACTAACAACACACCGTAAACCGTAATAATTATTAACGATGTAGTAATAACAGTCATAATAATAATAATACTAATAATAATAAGATTATTCAGGGGTGAAGCAGTAAACAGTGTTTATTGATCGAGGATCGAGAGAAAGGAAAAGCTAGGTGTTTAAATAGGTGGTTGAGCATGGAGCATTGAACAAACATGCTTTTATGCATACATAAAACATCAAGCCAAGAAGAATATTAATGTTGATGTTGATGTTAATATGGTTTTGTGTAGGAATTGGGCTCGACAACTATACTCGTATTACTATTCTCTGATGAACCACCTCCTTCTCTCTGTCGTCCTATTCAGATTCAGAGTAAAACAAAGTTATGGCTCTAGTTGTAGCTCAAGTTGTAGAGCGTCTCAATTAATGCTATTTCACCACGACCACTACCGCTACCACGACCACCAACAACATAATCCACATCGAACACGTCGAGACTACTACTCGTCAAAGACGAAGACGGAGATTGAGACTGAAAATGAAACTAGGACTAAGACTAAGACTGCGAAATCTCTCAAACCAGCTGCCTCTGAAGTAAGTCATCTTGAATTTTATTATAGCCTCTTCTCTTTTCTTTAACCTTATTTCACTCTTTCTTCTTCCCTGTGCTACTAATCAAGAGAGGCATGGCTTGTACAATGTACAGTGTTCAATGTTCAAACTATAAACCTTTCTCCTGTCGACCGTGTATGTTGTATGTTACTGTATATGCTGTATGTACAATGTACATTGTACATATTATGTATGCTATAAGTGAGCTTCTTTCTCCTTTCTCCTTTCATTAGTTTCCTTCAGCTTTCATTTGTTTTCTTTTTATTACAGTCGACAACTTGAGAAATTCGCTCCTCAGATCTCTCTCTCTCCTTTCCTCTTTTGAGGAGCCCGTTTTTTACTTTTTGAGTCTACTTGAAAGGATTCCTTTTCACTGGGATCCATTTACTCTTTACTCTTGACTGTATATGTATACAAGTTGTAGATTGTAGATTGTAGACTCTCAACACTAGACGCTACATTCTAGTTTCTAGAATCTAGAATCTAGAGTCTACAATCTAGAATCTACGATCTAGACTCTAGAGAATAACAAGCTCATGTACTGTACAGTACAAAATACATATCAGTGTGAACTGCAGTGCAATAAAAATGAAAATAAAAGTAAAAATTCAGGGTATCACAAGGGAGCTGTAAACAACGTTTTGTCTTTTGTCATGGTACAAAATGAAACTGAAAATGAAAATGCATGACCGTGAGGAGGGTGAACGGTGATGGTGATGAGAAAGCACATTTCATTCAAGTGTTGTTTTTATGTTCTGAGAGTTCTAAATGTTGTTATGTATGTATGTTGCCGAATCTTCAATCTTCCGTGTTCACTGTTCACTGTTCAGTCAGCTTTCAAGTTTCAAGTTTCTACTTTTCCTTCCCTCTCATTTTTTCTTGCCTTGTCTTCTTATCTTAATTAAAAAGGTTGTTATTATTCTGCTCCTTGATTCTTGATTCCTAGTTCCTAGCATTCTAGAATTTCTACTATTTCTGCTCCATATTTTCCATTACCGAGTAACAAAACCTCAAATTAAAATCTGAAATACTGTTATGATAGCAAATTATTCGCATAACACTCCTCTCATCTTTTACATTGTACGTTGTACATTGTACAGGTATTTTGTATTTTCCACTTTCCGTATACGCACTACACGTGTGTATTCATCTACAATCTACAGTGTAAAAGTAAAAAGTCTGTACAATGGACACAGTAAAATGGAAAGAGATGAGAGGTTCAAGTGTAAATTGAGAAGAATGGAATGTGTACTTGAAATTGTAATTAATGGGTTGTAGTTGTGTAATAGTTATACATTTGCAATTTAAATTTTTATCCAATTTATACCAAGTAATTACCTATTGTACTGTATTGTATTGTATTATATTATGTACGTATTACATGTTACATGAAATGACATAAATAGGCAGGTTTAATTATAAACAGTAGACAGTAGACAGTAGATGTTCAGTATTATTATTTATGATGACTGCTTTTGGTTCTAGTTTTATTAATGTCATGAGTCGTGATTCGTGATGAAAAAATATGTATTTTTGTATTAATATTTGGATTGGGACTTTCAGGTTCTCACTTGTCACTTAAGTGCTGGATTACCGTGGACTTCATATTTTGTTAAATATAGGTAATTATTCAAAATCTAATAGTGATTCCCGTGCCCTATAAACAACTCGTTCATTTTTTATTATTTATTTTGCACTGGAAATATTGTAAATTTGGAATTTTTAATATTATCATCAATTTTTATTTGCCTAAGATGTCTATAATGTCTAGTGTCTAGCGAATAGTGAATAGTGAAATGATGCTGTTTAGTGTGTATCTACATTATTATTTATTATTTACTTTAACCTTTTACTATTTGAACTTTCCTTGTATAATTTGTAATTTACATAGTCTTTTAATGTGTGTTTGGTTTGGTTTGGTTTTGTTAGCTCGATAATCGATGACCAGTGGGGGAAATCTAGTTTTAATTGGACTGCGAATAATATCAACTATCGGATTCTCCGTACTGGATGCTGGTACGTATTATACGTATTATTACGTGTATGTGTATTTTGTATGTTTAGGAACAAAATGCTGAAGGAGTGCTGACTGCTGACCTCGTTTCAGAATTCCCACTGTTTTCATTATTCGTTTATTATGAAACTGGGAACTAAAGTTCTTGTGGAGAGAGGACAAAGAAAAATGAGCTAGAACGAGAGAGAGAGAGAAATCATCATCATTATGATTGCTAATGTCCTTTTTCTGGGATCTGGGATATACATAATATATTTTGTATTTTGTATTGCATTTTTAGGCCGTATATAAAGTATCATTGTACGAGGGGAAAAGAAGAAGACTTGTCCGTCGAGGATACTTTTTTTCGTGTCATTAAAGTCTTAAATTTAGGTAAGGCCATTTACCATTTACGTATCTAATACATAGTCTAGCATGTAGAATCTAGGAAAATAAGAGAAACATGTTTGATTGTAGTTTGTAGTGAAGCAATTTTCAAAATACTTGCGTTGTCTTTTTCAAGAAAATTGACCACTTGTTGTTTTTTCTCCACAAGTTTTGAAACTCTGAAACTACGAGAGAATTTTACTTTATTCTACTGTAATACATACTAAATATTTTTCCTACTTTTCAACTTTGCATTTTGAATTTTATTCTCCATGTGGAACGTGGAATGTGTAATTTTGAATAACATTAAAATATTTACATAATAATCAATAATCAGAATAATTTTTGGACTTGAATTTTCAATATTTATAGGACTTCCATGTCTGGCATATGGCTTTGCAGCAACATATTTAATCAGACACGAAGAAGTTGTTCAAACTCCTCATGGTCCTGTGACTATTTATTTCCTGTACAAAGAGAACAAAGGTTCCTTCTTTTAAACTGATGATAACTAATAAGAGCTAAGAGCTGCTACAAAGGAGATGAGAAAATGTTTCCTCATGACCTGTCCTTCGTCGTTCGTCGTAAGTACCTGTAACTGGAAGATCCAATGTCTTTTGAATTGAAATACTTGCTTAAACATTTTCTGTATGCCTCTAACTATGTTTGTTTTTGGAATATCTGTGAATAAATATGTTAAAGAGTGAATTAATTGAATGATAAACAAAATATTATGAGATTAATTCAAATCATGTACCTTGTCAATATTTGATAGATTATTGTAGATTATAGATTTTAGATTCGACGGATTCATCTTTTATCTAGTCATTTTATACATTTGAATTTTAAATATTGAATATTGTATATATATAATAAAAATAAAACATTTCGTGCCAAAATTACAATTTTTTTTTCTATTTTTACTCCAAAGTAATAATAATTATTATTATTACTGTTATTTGGTTGTAATTTGTATTGAGTAATGAGTATAAAAGCTACAGATGTTTCAAACTTCATAATTTAAAAAACTAATTCATGATTTCTCCAGCTGTGTCTTTTATGTTTTCATGTCAGCATTAAAATTCTTTGTCTAGGGTCTAGTTGGTTTCTAGTTGGTTTTGGTTTGGGTTTTTACGGCCTATTGTCCTTTCTTTACATGCACAAAAGCTTGATGCAAACTATCTCAAATTGTCTTCCGTCTTTAGTCTTTATGCATATAAAAAGTTTGACAGTGAAAGAACGTATGAATATTACACAGTAGACACTAGACACTGGATTATGGAATATGGAATACAAAAGTAATATAAATAGAATAAAGTACATTGTACACCGTGCATAAAACTTTACAAACTTTGAATTTTGAATATACTTGGAAGGACAATGGACTCTTTCTTTCTCCATCTCTTTTTTGGTTTTTTGAATTTGAGCCTGAATAAACTTTTTTGATTGAATAATATAATAAAGGAAGAGCATAAGAGTTGAGACATAAAGATACACTTATTTTATACGGTGTGCGGTGTAGTATAAAATAGTTAAATATCATGAATCTAGAAAGTAGAATCGGGAATCGTGAATCGTGACGACAGATTGTCCGCGCACAAAACTCCTAACCAAGAGTGGACTCGGAGCCAAAATGTACCAAGTAAAAAGAGGATAAAGTATACAGAGACAAAATGGGAAGAAGCTAAAGAAAGTATAAAAAAATAACCAAAGATAAAAATGGCTTGAGTGAAATATATCCATCTATCTTGCAGTAAAAATAAAAGTAAAAAGAAAAGCCTCAGCTCATATTTATCTATATCTCTGTGTAGTTTTTAAGATCACACCAAACACCAAACCAACACCAAAAGGAGGAGGAAAGAAAGAAAGAAAGGAGGGGAAAGATAAGCATAATGAGATTGGTGGACTAAATTCTTTATTGTATGAATAAACACGTCTCCACAATCCACATCCTGGTGCTCGCCTGTGCAACATTGGAACAAATTTTTTGTTAAATCCAACATCCAACTGGAATGGAGAGAGAAAACACACAATCATGCGAACGTATGCTCTTCCAAAAATAAAACTTTCTAGCTAGGTTCAACTCGTCCAATGCCCATGACATATGGAAGATGGAAGATGGAAGTTTCAAGGTTCAAGGTACATACAGATAGAGTGGAAATACAATAATATGGATACAATTTACCCTACATGTTATATTATATTATATTATGTACAATAAAGTTTAACGGAGATTCTTCCAGCTCGTGATGATGGGGAATGGAGAATGGAGAGAGAGCATCAAAAATGAGTTGAATAGCTTCCCAATTTCTCTACATCCCCGTTGATCGTTCATAGTTGATCGTTGCTTGTAGATTCTACATTCTAGATTCTATATTATAGATCGTAGGTCGTTGGCACACCAACGATGTGATGTGATGTGAACTAAACCTCCGGCTGTGGATTTCACGAACCAAAACACAAGCTATCTGACTTTCTCTCAGCTTTCTATCTCACATTCGGATTTGGATTCGCACTCGTAGTCGTATTCGTATTGGTATTCGTACTCAGCTTCAGATTCAGATTCGGATTCAGGTTCGGATTTATAAGGCGAGGAAAATGAGAAAACCCTCAAGAAATCCAAAAATCCGGATGGATTTTCTCCTTCTCTGTGTGTAAGAGTTAAGAGTGTAAGAGCGTGTGTGTGTGTGTGTGTTTTATTGATGGGAAAGAAAGAAAGTCTGACAAGGATTCTAGAATCTAGAGTCTAGAGTTTAGATTCTAGAGTCTTTAGTCGTTGTCTGTAGTTTCTCGCTCCTAGTTTCTGGTTTCGCTCGAGTATGGAGTATGGAGTATGGAGAATGGAGAATCGAGTCTCAGTGTAAAAATAAAATTTTATTGTGCTCATAAAAAATTGACGAGATGTACATAATATAAGTACATCTTGTTTCACTTCTTGTTCTTCCTTCCACTTTGACTTCATCTCATCTTTATCTTGGTCGTCTTTGTCTCAGTCGTAGTCGTTGTAGTCGTCTTCGTCTTCCTCTTTGGAACCTGGCATCTAGTGAAGACAACGGTGGACGGTCTACTCTGCATGTTTTTTGTTTCCTTTTTTGTGCAAAGTACTATAATATATCCAACATATGCAATTTACCTACTTGAGTTGTTCATTTTCCTCTCAATGCTCAATTCTCAATTCAATCGCACATGTGGGAACAAGGAAAGAAGAAATCAAGACGTTCTTCTCCATTCTCCATTCTCCACACACCGCACACACAAATTTTGAATATTCATCTCGGAAACCTTGAGACTCGAGACTAGAAACTAGAAACTAGAGAATGGAGAATAGAGAATAGAGAATGGAGAACAGAGAAGGAAGAGTCGAGACTTGAGAAGGCAAACAATAAAAAAGTATGAAAAATATAATAAATAAAAAATAAACTCGTCTCACAGCTGTCTTTACACTTGCTCCTTTATACTTTATACATGTAAATATTTCACATTACATATTACATACAAATGCCTATAAGTACCGAGAGAAGAGAACCGAGTCATAGTCATAGTCATTGTCGTAGCCATGTTTCCTTCCTGGATTTTTTCTTGTTGCTGTTTCTTGAATTCGGATTCAGATTCAGAGTAGGATTTGGATTTGGATTTGTGCAAGATAGAACTGTAGGAAGGGAATGGCGTCAAGATAAAAATTCCAAGAACTATGCTACAATAAGAATCCATCCCACGACCTCGACTCACTTTCTCCATTCCCCACTCTCCATTCTCCAGTCTTTGTTCTCTGTTCCCCGTTCTCTTCCGCCTTTCTCCTCGCTTTGTTCTCATGAATATGAATATAATAACAAGTAAGTATCTAGTGTTTGTTTTTCTGTTCTGGTCTGGTTCTACTCCTGCTGAGTAATTGTCTTCTCTTTCCCTTGACTCAAATGACAATGTGTGTAGTTTGTAGTGTGGACGTAAATCTGCGATCTAAGTATCTAGAACCAAAGTTTTGGAGACAATAGGAAATGACAGCTATGCGCATTAAGCATTGAAACATTGAACATTGAACACTGAACATTGTGGATGATGTGAACTGTGAGATGAGAAAAAAAATAATTTGAGTCACTGTCTCTAGTCTACTTACGCACATATTCTTTTATTCTTTATCCTGTATTTTCCATTCCAGATTCCAGATTCCAGTTCATCACATTAAACATGAAAGGGATAAAATACTCGTACAAAATCTGGACTATGGACTTTGGACTTGACTCTACGCTCAATGCTCAATGCTCAATGCTCAATGCTCAATGACACTGATGACGGAACTAAACTAAACTAAACATGATTACAAATTACACATGGCTCCATGATTGTCATTCCACTGGTTTCTATTATGGAAACCAGTGGATTTCCTTTATTTTCCTAATGCCCATGTCATGCTAGATTCTAGATTCTAGACTCTAGACTCTAGACTCCAGATTCTAAATATTATGTTTGTGGAATGAATGAACCTTCTTTTAGTTCATCAACAAGAGTTCACGCTCTGCATCCATTTCAAATTTCAAACGAGGCGTATGTCGTGTTTATAGTGTGTGTAATGTGGACACAAAAGAAAAATATATAAAGGCGAAAGGAAAGAGACTGTTCCATCTTCCATTCTTCCATATTCCATTCTTTTCTGTGTGTCTGTTGTCTGTTGAGTGTGAAATTCGATTTAGTGAATGAAGAAAAAGAATGTGAATGGAGTTACATATACACAAATTCAAAGCTTTAATCTAGATTCTAGATTCTGGATTCTAGATTCTGGATTCTGGAGAAATGCAACAGAGGGTAAAACATACTATTACGTATAGAGTATAGCGTGTAGGCTTATTACATGGGACATGGGCAACTAAATTACACAAATATTACGTTGTCTCTCTATATTAACGATTCCGATTTGCACCGTCAATCTTGACAATTTTCACCATCCATGTTGACGTGCAATGTGCAATGTGCAATACAAATTCACAGAAGCTCTAATAATCAATAATCAAACGTACCGTGTTTTTTGAGATACAACATGATGTGATTACGAGTTAAGAGTATATCATATAATAAGTAATAACCAGCTTTAGTCTGTACTTATTTCATACAATATAATTTTTGTGTAGTTCTTGTCCTTATTTTTCACTTTTCAGACCATCCTCATCTATTTTCATCATTTTTCTTCTTTGTCCTTCCAACTTTGAGCTTTGCGCGTCATGTATCTTGTTTCCCGTATTTTACATTGTAGATCCTACACGTGCATCCCATTTTAATCTTAGTTTAAATTTCTAATTTCCAATTATCTGTATTCCTCGATCCCCGCTTTTCATCCTCCGCCACTTCTTTTGACTCTCGATTCCCGATTCTGGGTTCTTGATTATTGATTCTTGATTCTTAGTTCTTGATGCGTGATGCTACTCTTCATCTATCAAAATCAAATAATTACAAATTCCTTGAAATTTGTATGGACTCAAAACTCAAAATTCAAAACTCAACAGTCAAAGCTCAAAATACGTAGGTAGTTTGTAGTTTGTAGTTTGTAGTATGATATGATATTCATGTTTTGAGCAGACAGTGTAGAGTTTAGAGTTTAGAGTTTCGAGCTGAGAGCGGAGAGATGGAAAATGTAACGACATTAATACTTTAGATTTTAGATTGGATTGGATTAGCTGAAAAGTTTGATGAGTACATGAGAAAGATGTTGGTGAAGCTGAAGGGCCGAGGGATGAGAGTTCTAGATTCTAGGTTCAAGGTTCAAGATTCAAGAGACTGTTTTATGTTTAATGTTTTATTTTATACTTTATATCTACTTTGTACACTGCAAGAGAAATAATTTAATCCAATCCAAAATTACATTTCTGACTTTTGACTGTTGATTTTCTACTTTCTACTTTCCACTTGTGACTTGTGACGCTCAAAATGAAGAGGGAAGAGTGAAGAGTGAAAAGTTGACAATTTAATTAAGCGTCGTAGATCCTACTTTGTACTTTGTATTTTGTATATTGAATCAGGAGTGACTGCCTAATTGGTTAACAATTAGGAGAAAACAGAATAAAGAAACTGTTCATGAGTCAAGAGTCATGAGTCATGACTCATGATGGCTAGATCCTGTTTTACTATTTTGTCCTGTACATTTACCGTTTACTAATCATTCTGCAGATTACAGATTGTAGGAGAGACGGAGATGAAGAGATTCAACCCACGCACTCACATTTGAAATCAATGTTCAATCTTTAGTCTTTAGCCGTGACATGAAAAATCACTCACAACTCACAACTCAAAACTCACAACTCACAACTCAGGTAACAGGAAAAGGAGAAAGCTAAATGTATTTAAAAATGTCATCAAAATGGAAATAAAAAATCCTGTGGAGTTAGAAAAAGTAAAACTCAAAAGTTAGTCAAAAATCAAAAGCCCATTCACAAGTCACAATATTGAAAATTGACTTTTTGTTTCTGCTTGTTTTCTCGGAGGGAAAAATTGGAATGATTGCACAATGCACAAGACACTAGATTAGAACAAGAGAAATGAGGAAATGAATGAATTTGGACACGTTTTGGTACAACTAACAAGTAAAACTGGGAGATCCAAGGTGTACGCAGATATACATACAGGTTTGCAGTACGTACGTTCCCCATTTTTCTTGTTTACCTTCTCCTTCTCCTTTTCTCCAGTGTCTAGTATCTAGTATCTAGTATCTAGTGCCTCTTTGAAGCAACAGACTTTCTCCAACTTTCTCCTTGCTCTTAATTCTTAATGATATTATTATGAAGCAAGAAAAAAAACCACAGTCAGACAACCAGACAGTCAAACAGTCAAGCAGACAAACAGACAGACAATCATTTAGCCAGTCAGCCTGAAAGGAACAGGGGAAAGCGACCACTATTTGCCTCTAATAAAATATGTAATAAGCCAAAACAACCTGAGCATTTGATGCCTCTTGCCTCTTTTTCCCTGTTTATCCATAATATAAGTATGCATTTGTATCCTCGTGTCTAGTATCTAGGATCTAGTGGATAGTGTATGAGCACGTCAACTAATTTGATCCAAATCATTTTTCTGGATCGATTGACTGACCGTAGTCTGCAGAATGTAGACTGTAGACTGTAGATACTAGACAGCTGAAACTGAATTCAATCATTTACCATCTTTGCTTCTTGGTTCTTTGCTTTTGCTCATTTCGTGATTCTTATCCAATATCTCTATACTCTATACATATTTCATACATATTTAGGCCGGAGAAAAGATGGATAGAAAAATCGGACGGAACGAAACTCAACTCAACTACGTAAATTCGCCTAAATGACGTAATCATTTTCTCCATTCTCCATTCTCCACTGTCGATTCTCGACGTATGTACAATGTACAGACATAATTCTATTTTCTATCCCATTTTCTATTGAGCATACATACATTTGTATGTTGTGCATTGGTGATGTAACAAGTTGGTCAATTGAGGTCATCTTTTTCTATCGCTGTCGGGCTTCATGCTTCATCTTCCATACTACATTACTACATACTCCATACTCCATGATTAGGCTTATCAAATGTCCAACATGGAATTGGCATACGAACATACACATTCAAATGTAAAAGTCATGTTCTCATGTTGTTGCTCGATCCTTCGCCTTTTCTATCTCGATTCTCGATTCTCGATTCTCGAGTCTCAACTTGTGAGTCTCGAGTCTCGAGTCCATGGTTTACGTGTTAAAGTAATAGTAGAAAATTATGTAGGATGGTTGTGATGTGACATATTTGATAGTTGATATGAATTTATGTCCAATGTCCAATGTCCGGCCTCCTTTTATTTATTTCCACTCTTTACTTACACTTACACTTACAAGTTACAATCACAGTGCAAATAAAAAATGCAAATGATAAGTAATGACCGGAAAAATGTCTGATACGTTGGGATTGGCAAGTGCAAGAAGTAAGTTGGAATTGGGTGTCGGGAGAAAGTGACTTTTATTTTCATTCCATTGACAGGAAATGACATGTAAATTTTCCAGGGAATAAACAAAAGTCATCCTTGTCAGAGTTTAGAGTTGAAAGTTGAAAGTTGAAAGCTGAAAGCTGAGAGGAAGGAAGGATTATTGAAGAGTGAAGAGACAAGATTTACGAGACAATTACTTTTAATTTATTGTACATTGTACAGTTTAGATTTTAGATTGTAGTCTATTTTCTATTTTCTATTGTCATTTTGTCACACGGGTCCATTTTCATGCATCTTATTTCACACCGTTATTTTCCCCTCGTACATTTCACACAATACTTTGCATGCACAATTTACAATTCACAATGTGCCATGCATAATGTATACTGTATACTGTAATCCGATCCGATCATATTTCCAGTTTCTAGATTCTAGTTTCCCATTCCCAATTTTCCACGTCAATGTTCCTTTAGATGATGTGTGTGGTCTGGTCTGGTCTGGTCGGATCGGGTTGGGTCGGGTGTAATCTCTGGAGTGTAAATCATGGAATTCTCAAGGAAAATCCTTTCTCCGTAATAATCATATTCTTATTCCAGCCGTTTCAAATTACATGTACAAGATAGGAAATTCAAAATACGGAATACAAGATGACATCATTTCATGTAATTTTTCTTTCTCCGTAAAAAATGACCGGAGCACAATGTACAATGTACAATGTAGAAAAAAGGAGAGCATCTTTCCCTTTCTTCTTGCTTCAGGATTGGAATTGGGATTGAGGACGCTGCATGTCTATCTATTATCTACATTGTACACTGTACATCCATCTCTGTCCATGTCTCTGCCCGTGTCCGTGCCCGTGTCCCTGTCTCAGTCTCTTTTTATTTTTACTTTTATTTTGTATTTTGTATGTTGTATCTTGGGTGTTGGGTGCGAAGGAGAGACACGAAAGGAATGATGTGGGTTGAAAGGGCGTAAATTTCTCCCATTTTTTTGATAAATGGACTTCACACTGGTGATTTGGCAGCCAGCCTCAACAAGAATTCTTATATACAAAATACAAAATGCCCAATGTACAATGTACAATGTACAGCCAACTCTACTTTCTCCATTCTGCATTCTGGCTAAAAGAATACGTGGAAAATAGAGGACGCAGGATGCTGGGAGCAGGATACAGGATATTGCACATTCAACATGCTGCGAGCACCCAGCACCAGCACCCAGCTTTGAGCATTCAACATGAGAATAAAATAAGAAAGGGAAAGTAGGAGCAGCGGAATGAGAATGAGAATGGAACTGGAATGAAATAGAAAATAGGTAGGAAATTCATCAATCCAGTCC
Organism: Sminthurinus aureus; assembly: GCA_034698265.1. NCBI lineage: Eukaryota > Metazoa > Arthropoda > Collembola > Symphypleona > Katiannidae > Sminthurinus > Sminthurinus aureus. The sequence continues at coordinate 361 of JAQGBH010005693.1, read as the reverse complement.
AATCGGATGAAAATCCACGTGAGAAAGTGTGAAGCCCAAACTCACATGCACAATCTTCATTTTTTATTCTACGCTCTCCCTTCTCTGTTTTGTGTTTGGTGTTCGGGATGGTAGAAAAAAGCAATTTGAATGGGATGATGAAGCCGAAACTCATGCCAAAGCCCCAGCCGAAGCCGAAGCCCAAGAGGTGAAAGAAGTAGGAAATGTATGCGTATTTTATGTGTTGTCTGTTTCTAGTCTCTAGTCTCTAGTCTGTATTCTGTATTCTGTATTTTTTTATACTGTGTACAGTAGGGTGCTTCATTTTGAGCAAATGTGTGAAAAGTCAATGGGCCATTGTCTCAAATGAAAGACCTACCTA